>CABFPE010000159.1:1238141-1248834 GCA_900660155.1 Hofstenia miamia | reverse complement strand
ACGAACTTAAATTTTACGAACAAATATACGAACATATATTTACGAACTTATATTTACGAACTTAAATTTTACGAACACAAATTTTACGAACTTATACAGCATTCCCACTTAGGTTGGGTGTCATCCAAAAATTTCGAAAAATATATAAGTTGGGACACTTCTTTTAAGTTGTAGTCAGGGTTTTCGAGTCGAATTCGAGTTACTCGGGCCGAGTTCGAGTTTTTACGTTTCGAGTTCGAGTTTGAGTAATTTTTTAAATGAAATTCCGAGTTAAATCGAGTTTTTTCTAATTCCGAGTTTTTTAGAATAAAAAACATTTATTTTACAATAATTCTAAGCTAAAAAAAAGTTTTTGTGATTGGTAAGAAAATTGATATTGAAAGAAATTTAATTTTTACGCTGTTTTCAAGTGGATTTTCGAACGAGTTCGAGTTCGAGTTTTGATGATTTCTCTCCCGAGTTTTTCCAATCAAGTTTTGCGAGCTTATTCGAGTTCGAGTTCTTAACATTCCGAGTACTCGAAAACCCTGGTTGTAGTTATTTTGGAATGGAATTTATAAATTCAAGCTACGAGAATATATAAATTATTGTGGAAATTATATTTATCGAAAAATTAAAATGTATAGGATGTAGCTATATTCATTTTAGTTCAAAATACACGATTTGGATTTCAGATAACTCACCCGTGGGTGTGGACTGTCGTGCACATTCATTGCTTCAGTAGAGGGATTTTTTAATGTTTGTTTCTTATTTCTCAAACAGAAGTGTTGTGGTGACACACCTATAGTATATATAGGACAAAGTCAGTTCAAATCTGACCTGTTTGTTAATTCACTCATATTTCGCACATGGATAATTATGATTATTATATTTGTGATTACCATAGATTCGTGGTGTAAAGTAAACACAGCCATCTATTAGATGGAAATATGTAGGTTTGAATCCTACCGAGTCTATCAGTTATGGGAATAACTATTATATATTATATAGGATTCCTGGTCCCCAGATATAAATCTTATTATCCACTCAAAGGTGGGGGTATCATAGAAGAGCCCAACTTCTACTCATTGTTGCCAGGCAAATATGAAGTTAACATAAAATTTTTAAATTTAATCTTAATTATATAAATTAAAATAAATGAAAACAGAAAATTTAATGATCTTCTACACTCACTACTATTCTCCCACCAACATGTACCAGTTCAGTATCTTTTTGATAACTAAACTCATCTACACCAACCTCCTGTTATACAAGAAAATACCTACCCATCACCTCACAGTTGATACTAGGTTGATGATAGACATTGTTAATCAGTCAGAAATGCTTGAGTCTATCTTCCCTAACTGGCCTGGCCTTGCTTTAGTAACAAACATGCATGTTAGTTTTGTGTTCTCCCAAAGCCCCACTACATTAGCAGAAATCAATGAAGTCTGGACTAATCTCAAGGCAGATAGGAACCCTGAGTCCATTTGGTCCATTTGGCCCACAATTAATATCCACTGTCCTACTTCACAATATTCCAGATCTGTTGAAAGGCTCCTTTTCAAGCTCCAAATCACCAACACATCACAAGATCATCAGAATTTTGCTTAGTGCCTATTTTCAGAGAAGTTCTTGTCACCCATTCAGTTTGTGGAGCCATCTGACTCCTGTCTATCTTTTTAACGCAAGACCCAAAAATTCAACTGCCTCTTGACCAAAATACCCAAGAGTGCCTTGCCAGGAAATGCATGCACAAGCTGGCCATTTGCCCTGCAGCATGGAAAATTAAGAACTGATTGCTCCATTCATGCTTGCCTCTGTCTTCACCTGGAAAGACCAAGAAAGCAATGGAAAGATTCAAAAAGTTTTATGGTAGCCTATTCAGCACCAGTAGCCTTTTAGGATGCATTCCACCTCAGTTGATTGTTAACAGTTTGGGTGTTACCTTCACTGAACTCAAAATTTTCTCTGAAACCCTCTGGAAGTATATGTGGGGAGCCACATCTGAAATGAAGTTCCCATTTCTTGAATTTGAAAATGCGCCACTCTACACTAGCCACATAATCTGCAGCAACCCTGGGTCAACACAGTGATTCTTAGAACTAGTGACCCACTACAATGTGCAAGCAAAGACAGAAATTCTGTTCAGATTAGAGAGGATGAACTATCCTGAGTGTAGGCATAGCAAGTTAACAGAGACACAGAGACAAGCAGCCAATAACAGTCATTGAGCAGACAATGCACTTTCTGGAACAATTCTATCATGAGCAGGAACTGTTAACATCATCTGCAGTTGAAGTATTGCCTGGTACTAAGGCATTCCTCAAAGCCATTAACATGCAAAAGTTTTCCAGAGTGACAAGCTCCCCCATACCTACACCAGCATGGTCTATTACAGAAGAGAAACAGATTTTAACCATTGAGCACTATCTGGATGAATTTGCTAAAAAACTCTCTATCATCAACCACATCATCAAGCAAAACTGAGACAAAATTTACTTGGCTTAATGAAATGGTGCCTAACCAAAATGTTTACCAAAGAGGAACTAGTGCTTCTACAATTGCCTGGGCAACAAATAGCCTTGGACATAGAATGTACCACCTCCCACCTTTGAATCTCCAAATTTCAGATTACCAAACTCTGTGAGCATGGGCTCCACAGCAAGTTTTAGGATGCTATTAAGGATGCTAAGATAAATTATCAAGTTACCATTGGGACTGCCACATTGAGAGAGAAAATCACACTAGATAATGTTGAGGATCATGTGAATAAGCACAATTTGCTATGTATCCCTCCACCATGTATCATGACCCCACTCATTTTACCATCATGGTGCATCAATAAGGGGTGAAAGAAAGTCTCTGCACACCTTTCTGACTTCATTAACTATGTCTCTACTGTGGCAGAGATTAACAAGGCAATGCAGACAAAGGAGTACAAAGCCACCAGAGACACCCTACTCAAGGGTGGGAACCCAGAACACATGTATATTGATGGAAAGCTCACAATCAAAGACATTTTTCAGAAGGGACAACCAATCTCTACTAAGTTAACAAAGTACACAACAAGATTGTGACATTGGACCCCCATGTTCTTATTTTATTTCAGGCATCAGGTGACTTAATGTGGATCAATAACGTTGAAATACTACAATGTTATGAAATGCATCAAGATTATCACCATGCTAAGAGCTGAGGTCACAGATCCCAAAGAGATGATGTTACAGCAGGTCAATGAGTACTGCTTGCTATTTAGGGATCACATGACACACATGGGGTTGCTTAGAGAGGTCTTCACCCACTTTTATCTGAACACCCAGATTAGCCCTGAACACACCCACACCTCAGACACAGATACACTCATGACTCTTATGATAGTGCTCAAAGGCCTTTGCCTTTATGAGAAGTTCTATGACACATTTACACAGAGGCTTAACAACTTACAAAGAAACTGTCCAAATTAGTGCTCATTTACCTGAGATTGAGTTCTTCTGCTTAAGGAGTGAAGAAGTTACACAAAGGGAGACTCTTATGCAAGTTACCCAGTGACCTCAATACGCTAAAGTTAAGTCATGGGATAGCATCTTAGCTGCAGAAATGATTGAGGAGACACAAAATCTCCTGTCTGGTCCCACAGTAAAACTCCTACTGCAAACTTAACCAGCAATGGGGGGCATGTAGAGTCACTCAGGGCCTCTATTTTTTTGAACTTGTTAATTTTGCCACTCTGTAATAGTGTTAATAGTGTTACATCTTCTTTTTAACATTTTGATTCTTTGATTTGCTACTACTTATTTGTTTCAATTTCTTTTAATTGATTTATGAATTTTGAGTGTAGTTAATTTGATAGTGTTAGTATTTGTCCCCTTGATTTGAATTACATGTGAATTGCTCATTTAACTTTGCAAGGGAAACTGTGCTTTGAAATTGTAAACAAGTCAGGTAATAATTACAGATTTTTCTAATAAATATCTGAGTCAATGTAGAGAAGCACACAATAAATTCAGCCACACAATAAATTTGGCTTCCTTCTACTTTGTTTGGTCTTTACAATTATTTATCTGTTAGCCCCCTTTAGATTCTTCATTTAAAGATTTGTTAAATGATAACTGTTGTTTAAGATCCTGCAACAATTTGGAAGGAAACTGCACTGGGTCTGGGGCAACAAATAGCTCCTTAATGGTGACAGCCCAAATCATGGCTGCTTTAGATTATGGTTACATGTAGGGAATAAAATCTTTTATTCTATCTGTTCATACATGCACTTAACAATTACACTTTGCAACTATGCTATGCCATTGGTGAATGTGAATGCACAGCAATTATGTGCCTGTTATTTATTATTTATTTACATAAGCTGAGATAAGAGAACTCTGAGATAAATTGTTTATTGAGCTAGAAATTAATACTTGAGACACACAGTTAGCACCTTAGCAAGTAAGGATAGCTTCAAAGGTTTGGCTTTGGCCTGATGCCATGTGAATTGGTCACTGCTGAAGTTCTTTTTGGAATGGAATTTCTTTATTTGTTAGGCAAAATCAGTGAAGCACCAATGTATGTTTTCTGTTGGAATACAGGTTGCTCTCTGTTATGGTAGACTTTGCAACCTTTGATCTAAACTCTTGAGTTACCCAGTACCACTAGAGTAGCCAGAGCTCCCCTGTGATTCTACATTATTTCTAATTTATTATTATAAAATTTGGAAATTACAGTATCATGAATAATTACTTTAAGCAAAGTGTTGTAATGTATTAACTGGGGAAATTTAAGAACAAGCCATTCGTTAAAAATAGTTTGAAACAATCTAAAAGAAAATATTAATTTGTTTTACTATATAGGATATGTTAAATATGTGGATGATATTGAAAAATTATAAATCACAAGATTATTTTCCCAATTTTAATATTTCCATACATTAATCAAATAAATTAACATTAAATGTTATAAAAACAAATTTTTGTTTCATAAAATTTTGTATGTTGCACATTCTCATTGCTTGATATTTATGAAACATTAATATATATATATATATTTTTTAATAAAAGTGATAATGTGTTTTATTTGTTGATTATCCAACAGCTTTGCTTTTGGAATAGCATAGAATGCATTGTAAAGAAATCATTTCCCAACAAATTTGCAAGTCACATAAACAGCTTTATTATCATGCTAGATTCCAAACATGCAAATATCAAAAACATGCAGATGGCAGTGGAAAGTGAAAGCATATACTTTTGGAATGCTTATAACAATCCTATATGGTCATTAGTTTGTCTCACTGAAATATTTTTTTTTGCAATTCTTTGAAATATGTGAAGAAAATGAAAACTTTCAAGTTAATCCTGCAAAAACATTGATGTTTACTGATTCTATTTTAGCTGAAATTTCTTAAAAAGGAACAAAACTATTAAAATTAATCATTTAAAAATGAACAATTCATTCACAACTTAAGAGATGTTCTCTCAATAAATGTGACATCTATAGAAGATATTCAAATGAAAGACCTTGTAAACTATATAATACAGAAGATACATTTTTAGATTAAACTCAACAGAAATCAAGAAATTTCTCTAAACTTTTTAGTTTGTTAGCTCCATTCTGCCCAAAAAAATATTCTGTTTGAAAAATTGACTTTGCAACTATGATTGCTATATGGAAGTATAGAGAGTGCAACACTTTAAAAGTTAATAATAAAAAAGTGGATAAGAAAAATGAAATTTAAGTTCAAAAATATATTTTGCTGAACTCTTATTTATGTTATTCTAAATTTAGCTACAAGTAGTTTAGTGTGCTCAATCTTTGCATACTTAGTTTCAATCAAATATCATCAAAATTCATAGAAATATTTATCAAAGAAAAATGAAATCAATTAAAATGAGCATATTTTCAAAACTCAGCTTCAGCTTATTTTATGGTTATTTAATTTTACTATTTAGTAGAACAAAAGGCACTGAAAATTTTTTTGAAATTGGATCAATATTGAGTGAACTACAAACAAAATAATTTCCACAATCACATGCAAGATTGCACAAGTCACAGACACCACCTAGCATTGAAAAGTAGCTAATTTTGAAGTGACAAATATCTATAGTGCTAAAATTAGCCAGAGAACCCTTTCAAAGTATAGTTTCTCAAAATAACAATTTTTTTAGTTCTTGAATGTGCAAGCTTAAGAAAAATTTATTGAGAAGATTCCAAAATCATGCACAAAACCTGCTAGTTTTGATGTGTAGTAATTGAAATACAGAAGGTCACTTTACATGGCAGCTCTGCTCACAAGTTTTATTTATACAAAGTGTCTGACCCACTTAGTTAAAGGGATATGCTAGTCAATTTGTCCCCCATCTGGGTGCTCTTTAACACATTAAATGCCATTCTCAATTTTGCAAACTTCCATGCAACACCATGACTTCAATTTGCTTCCAAACCTCAGTTGTTCATCATACAGTGCTGGGGAAAGGTGTGTTTGATTTCTCTCTGTTTTCTCTATTTATTTAGGCCTGAAAATTTTTGACTCACATGTGGTACATTTAGCTGTGATCAAAAAAATTTCTGTCTTATCAGCATATATTACACTGGTGGCTCACACTCTCATGTGCCACATATGTCTCATTTGACATACTCAAAGTGTGCCCCATGAGCCACTGGTGGCACATGTGCCACTTAACAATAAAAGTAAAACAAATTTACTGAGAATAAACTGAAGAGAAATAAATGAACAATATTCAGATATATATACAAAAGTTAACTGGTATCAACTGGTAAATAAATCATACCTTAGAAAATATAGGCAAACAGCTGGCAGGTACAAAATTGGTTTCTGCTACAATTTTACTGTGATTCAAAATTAGAGAAATTTATACTAAATTATAAATAGCACCATTTCATTTCACCAAATTGCAATATAAATAAATTCATAAGATTCATAAGAGATTGGGCATCTTTTAAAAGAGCTTTAGCATATGGGTCATTACATAAAAGAATATCAGAGAATTTAGTGAGGCATGTTGCATTGCAAAGAGCTTTGAGTTGAGAACTGAATGTTTTGCAAAATTATGGAACTTGGGGTTTTCCATTTGATTTGATTTTAATATTGTATTGTGAAGACTATTGAGTTTTCTTGTTAACAAAATATAAAATTTTAGATATAAGCTGAATCCTTTAATAGCAACAAGCAATGTCGTTTTTGCAGCAATGTCTGATGTGTGGTTTTCATCCTCTGTGATCATTGTGTTTAGGTAAAAGAACTTAAAGAAACTAGGCAGATTGGAATGGTTCTAAATTTCATTGAAAAAAAAAGAAATATTGCTTGAAACAATTTCTTCCATCATTATGTGTGGGTCAGAAATATTAGCTCTCATTATTGTGCATCTTGAATCTCTTGGAGATATCATAGTATTGTAGTGTCTCCTGTATTAGGATTAGACCCATAATGTAGAGTCACTCAGGTCACCTATGTTGATTATTTTCACTTTTTGATTATCTGGCACTCTAATTTAGCGTTATGTCGAGATGACATATTGATCTATTGCTATCAATTTATCAATATAATTTTCTTTTATTTTTGAGTGCAATATTTTCATCAATTTATTATTGGTCCATTCAAAATTTGTCAGACATGCTATTGCTTGTTTAATTTTTGTGAGGGAATTCATGTGAAACCTTGTAAGCACATACCAGGTAATCATTCAAGCAATTGTTATAAATATGTGAGAGACTTGTAGCAAAGACACAATAAAATTTATTCTCACTTCAACATCATTTGCTTTTTGAATTTTATTAATTTTGCTAACCCCTTTTAGATTCATCATGGATTTTAATTTAATGATTTTTGCTTAAGATCCAGCAATGATTTGGGAGTTACTCCATTATGTCTGGGGTGACAACTAGCTCCTTAACTGATGGCAGCCCAAATTGTGGTCACTTTAAGTTACAACTATGTGGACATGTAGGGATTAACAACTTTTATTTCAATCATTTCATTTTCATACATGCACTTAAATAACACACTGCAAATATAATAAGCTGTTGGCAAACATGAATGCATGGTAACTACATGCCTTTTGTTTCATTATTTACATGAGCTGAGATAATAGAACACTGAGCTAAATTGTTTATTGAGCTAGAAATTAATACTTGAGACACACAATTAGCACCTTGAGAAGTAAGGATGGCTTCCTAGATATGGCTTCAGTGTAATGCAATGTGATTTGATTACTTCAGGAAATATATTCTCAGTGGATAGTTTTTGTTTTTCTTTATTGCATTGGCAAACTACAAATGTTCCCTCTTTTGTTTTAATCCATGTCACTCTCTACAATGGTAGCCCCTGCAACCTTCAAATGAACCTTTAAGTTTCTCAGTACCACTTGAGTAGCCAGAGTACTCTGTGATAATATCACCAATGCCAGAAAATAGAATTAAATTTTGATTTGGTAGTTTTAAGATGCTTGATTTTATATAATCAATTCACTATGAGACAGGTTTTCCTTTGCAGAATACATGCTCCAATGGGACATAACCATCACAGTAGAGACAAGAGGCATCATCTTCCTTAATTAATTTAGATTTAGAGTTTTTATATTTGTTTGAGCTTATTGTTTTTTTATTAAGTTGCAGATGTTGGTAATGTACTGTTCTTAATCTGTAAGTGGAATATTTCCACATTGATTCTTTCAGTGTTTAGATCTCCATGATGGTAGTATCATAGCAGTATTTATCAAGGGTGAAAATATGCATTCACTATTTTCAGTAGCAATGCAGTCTTTAAGTGACATGTTGTTTGTGGGTGTAATATTAAGCCAAGCAATCCCAATGGCCACAGGATAGTTCACTTGTCCACAAACTATGTGCTCCTATAGGAAATCAGAAGGTAAATTTTTTTCAGTAAACCTTGATATAATTTCTTCAGAAATTTATAGTTTTGAGGACATACATTCCACATTGGGTGTTAGTTGAGAGTGAGGTTTGAGCAAATTAGTGATTTGATTTTTCACCCAACTTTCTTTGAATAATATTTTCATTAGTGTTAAAGAATCAATTTCTTTACTTACAGCAAATTGTTGAGGTACTGTATTAGCTTCTTCCAGTTCAGCAATTCACCCTAGTTAGATAGTTAGTTAGTTCAGTTTTAAGCCAACTAAATTCTTTGGGCTGATTTCCATTCCAAGTTTCTCTATATTATTAGAATCAAAATGCTGTTGATTATAGGGTGTTAGTATTAGTTGTGTTGAAGTGAGTAATGATTCTTGTGTCTGCAAGTCAGTGATTGACTGTTGTTGTAGTTCAATCATTTCAATTAGAATTCTTTCTTTACCTACTTTCTTGTATATAATCAATGATTGTATTTTACTTAAGTAGCATTCAGGATAGTGTTGATTATTAAAATAATAGAAAATTTCATCATTGTGACTTTTTATAGTAGGCATTTGTAGAATGAGGAATTCACTGCTGTAAATCTGTTGTTGATAAAGGAAAGAATTCATCAGTTAACCTTACATATTTTTTTTTCACTGGTGGTTCCCCACATGTATTTTTGTCAGAAACAATGTGTACATTTTAAGATGCTATTGCAAGTTTTTGCTGATAAGAGTAATAAGTAGAGTTCCCAATGGGTTCTCACAATTGATTATTCATCTGTAGTATTTTTTTAATGTTGTAGTGAGCTTTTTATTAGTGGTAACATTGAAAGTAAATTGCCAAATAAAAGCCAATTTTTTAGTCTAGCAGTGATAAGAATGCTTTTTCTGAACTGTTCTCTCTTACTTTTTAGAAGAGGTAAGGTTAAATCCTCAGTAAGCTATATAGAAATTAACCATAGTTCTGAATCAGTGTTGACATTGGGAGCATGGGGTTCTTTGTAAAGCATTTACTAGAAATCAGTATGATCAGAGACTTCTAGAGAGTTTTGAATTGTAGTTAGTAATCTTTCTTCAGAATAATGGCATGTCTATGAAGGAAAAAGGAACATGAATGTTTATTATAGTATTGGGAACTTGTTTCCCTGAAATAAGTTCTTATGTTTGAGCTTGAAGCAATATGTTGACAGCTATCTTTTTGTCCACCATTAAGCAATGGTATGGGCAGATCCTATGAAGGATAAGATCAGTATGTATGAGTGCTGCAGTTGAGTTACAAAAATGATGTAATCCAAGAACACCAAAATTGTGAGGTTTATAAATTAAGAAATTATCCAAACTAATTTCCAATTCTTACAATTCATAACCACAGAATTTGCTGTTATCCAAATCAATTAATATAATTACAAATCTAATTTTGTGAAACTTTGTGAGGCAGAAGGCTAAAAAGATTGTTTGTATTAGTTTGGTATTATCACTATGTAAATAAAGGGAAATAATGTAACCTCAATGCTTTCACTTGTTATTTTGCCTTACATGTACTAACCTTACATTTATAAATGTACATGTTGACCTATCATACATGTGAACAATCAAATCAGTCAGCAAGAAAAGGGCAGCATAAGTCAGTCCATTATTGAAAGATCTATTAACAAGTAAATACAAAGTATAAACCAAATGAATGAGTTTAGGTCACCAAAGCACCTCATATGTATAATAAGGTTTATTATAATTGTAGAGCAATTTGGATCTAAAAAGGGTTAACCAAGCAATAGCATTATAGCTAATATTATAAGGCATTTGTTATTTTTTGCACAAACAGTAGGAAAACTATAACAGGGAAAAATCCCTATTGC
>CABFPE010000159.1:1190663-1238121 GCA_900660155.1 Hofstenia miamia | reverse complement strand
CCAAAGCACCTCATATGTATAATAAGGTTTATTATAATTGTAGAGCAATTTGGATCTAAAAAGGGTTAACCAAGCAATAGCATTATAGCTAATATTATAAGGCATTTGTTATTTTTTGCACAAACAGTAGGAAAACTATAACAGGGAAAAATCCCTATTGCTAGTCCTAACTTAAGAGCACTTTGAGGAATCCTGGCTACTGGCTGCACTTTGAATGACTGGATCATACAGCTGCTCCAGAATTCCTTTAACTGGATTTGGCGACCAGAAAGGATTACTCTTGTGCTTAAATGTTTAGCTTTCCATGTAATTAATTAAATAACCTGACCAGATAATGAAGTAAATCCAATAAAATTTGTTCATCACAAATAAAATCAATTACTGCATATTTATATCAAATAATTGTAAACAATCAAATACTTGGCTAGTACCTGTTAGTAGACGTTGTTGACAGTTTTTCCCACCTATTCTTTGCCTGCTATTAATTATGCAATGTCAGTACTCATTAGCATGTGTGAGTATGTCTTTTGATTTTTGTCAAATACAGCAGAGCAAAATTAATATCAAAAACTGCTTTTATAAATTTTTACAAATAATCAAATGATAATAAACATGTGTTTTGCAATTAATTATTATTGCTGTTAAGTCTTAATTTTCTCCATTCTTTCTCTTAAATTGGCCATAAACACAGATTATGCCACAATAAAAGTGGCTTTCTTAGTTAAGTAATAACTATTCAGGCCTTGCAGTTATTCCAGATGATGACCATTGATCATACACTGGTTCACACCATTTTATTGGTAGAGCCTTAGCTCTTTGTAAGTATTTCTTTATATTCTTAAAAGTATCATTCTTAGCTGTTCTTTAAGGTTTTGTTTGGGCCTAGTTCAATTGAATGTTTGGTTTCTTGGTGTGCTACAAAACCAAGCTTGGAAACATAGAAAATTACTGTTTACTTTTTTATGGAAACAAAGCTAACCTCAAGTTAGTGATTTATGATAAAAGTATTAATTTGTCTAAAGTATCATTTTTTTAGGTTTATCCTGAAGCACAGTATTCAATAAGTGAATGATCCAATTTATAACAACGATATTGTGATGTCACTTGAAAATTTTTACATTCAGTTTTACTGAAATATTATTAAAATATTGATTAATATTGATTAAAAATTTGATTAATTTGCAACAATGAAAACTGATGTGTAAACCTATTGACAAAAAGTCAAGGGCAAAAAAACTATTTTCTGTCCTGGAGGAAGACTTGAATGTTAACAGCAAACAGAATGGATTTATTTCAAAATGTTTTATTTTCCAAATTATTCGGATTTTTAATTTTAAGATCTAAAAAGCATGTGCTGGCCTTTAAAACTTTGTATGTTTTTAAATTTTCATTCAATTCCTTTTTTTCATTGGCCTGACCAGGGTTTTTGAGTTGAATTCAAGTTACTCAGACTGAGTTTGAGTCTTTATGTTTCAAGTTTGAGTTCAATTATTTTTTAAATGAAATTCTAAGTTCAATCAAGATTTTTTCTAATTCCAAATTTTTAGGGTAAAAAAACAAATATTTTGCAATAATTCCAAGCTAAAAAAAAATTTTTGTGATTGGTAAGAAAATTGATATTTAAAAAAATTTAATTTTTACAGTATTTTCAAGTGGATTTTTAAATGAGTTTGAGTTTTGATGATTTCTCTTCCAAGTTTTTCCAATTGAGTTTTGTGAGCTTATTCAAGTTCAAGTTCTTCACATTCAGACAGCTCAAAAACCCTGGGCCTGCCATCATTGCATATCTGAAAATGTAAGTTAGAAAGACATGGAAAGACATATGGAAACTAATTGAGCACAACAAATTGTAGTCCTTAAACTAGAATTGTTGAAAAAAGCAAAACAACTAATCTGATGTGGGGTTCTTCCTGTGTTCCCACATCTCCTACAGTGGCTATCTTTCTAAAGCCTGCAAGTATCAGTAACACATATACAGAACTGAGCTTAGTTCCTTCTTCAATACTTACACAAGTAAATCATAACAGCTTGTATCCATTTACCATAGAGACAACTAGAGTCTAAAAGGGAGTAGAAGCCATTACTATATTTATGTTTGAATACTTAATAAATGGCTTTTGCATAGAGGAGAATTAATACCAACAATTAATTAAATCTAGGCATTTACAAATATATCAGTTGTTGTTTATTGTTGCAACCTCACATGCTTTTTGGATGATTACCACTATATATAATAAATAACATTATTTTCTCAACAACAAATTTATCATTTATATTTCACTTTGCATTTACATTTAAAGGTGAAATGAAGAAGTAAACTTTATTTCTAAAAAACTCATATGCATATATATTTAGCCCTTTTTATTCACAGGTTAAAGCCCTATTGGAAGCATTGTAGTCATGACATTAAGAATTAAGCTTTTGAAATTTTTATCTGTTTTTATATGTGGGTTAGGGTTGCATTTATTTAAAATGGATAAACACAAAACAAGAGTGATTACAAAAAAGTAGATTACAATTTGTATAGCTCATAATAGTCACTACCATACTGCATTGTTTTTATACAAAATTAATCAACTAGATAATATGTAAAAATATTACTTAATTTTAGGGAATGTGTGTTTTTAAAGTGCCTTAAGAAATTTGGAGTTGTCTAGAAAATATTTACTCAAATAGCAGAAAAGTATTAAAAATTTATAAATTATATAAAATTTAATATACATTAAAAACTCTCCTATTCCTTTTTGTAATGCTATTTTGTTTCATAGAAACTGACATTCAGCACAATTCTATACATGTATTTTAAATGATCATGTAAACTATATAAACAAAAATAACAAACAATTTATAGGCAGCAAGCTAAAATAGAAATTCATCTAAGCAACTTTACATTAACTAAAACAGACTATCTTGTTTTTCCTGGTCTGCATAAACATAGCTCAACCCTCTAAGGGACTCAGGAGAATTGGAGTGACTGTTTTGACACAACATAATGTAATGAGTAGGGCAACCATTTTCCGCCCTTTTAAATTCCCAAATTCCGCCCCTACGCTGCCCTTTTAGATGAATCACCGCCCATTTGCCGCCCATATCAAAAACGATTTTTTCGACAATTTTTATTGTAAATGAGTATTTACAAAAGAACAAATGTAGAAATTTATGTTCTCTGGACAAAAATTCCTGTCTTTCACAAGCAATTTTCCGAGTTTGCCGATGTCGGAGTCACATTCTTTAGTTTGAAGATTTTTGTAGGGTTGACAAGACTCCGATTTTCCAAAATTTTTTGTATATCTGTCATTTTTTCGAGCCGTTTTTCTAGATATGTTCTAATCTCGTCATCCTGATCCAATGTCAGGCGGAAATTTTGTATCTTGCTCATAGCGAATGATATCGTTGCGTCCTCTGATTCA
Source organism: Hofstenia miamia (assembly GCA_900660155.1). NCBI lineage: Eukaryota > Metazoa > Xenacoelomorpha > Acoela > Hofsteniidae > Hofstenia > Hofstenia miamia. Next base: position 1,234,711 of record CABFPE010000159.1, on the reverse strand, counting down.
ATGCTTTCGATAATTTTGACAAGTTCAGAATATCGTAACACTTCAACCAAATTTGAGGGTAAGTCTGCGTTTCGAATAGCAGATAATGCCCTTTGCACAAGTAAATTTGATGTATCCCAACTTTCAACAATTTCGTAGACTTCGTTTAAATTGTCGGCGTAATATTCTGCAGCTTTAATCCATGAGCCCCAACGTGTTAAGACTGGGACAGGGGGACCCCAATGTGTTTTTCTCTGAATTGTTCGCGACGGCGCTTGTTCTTCACTGTAGCCAATTTAATGCGAGATATAACTTCGTCAACAACGGGAAATTTAGCTCGCACCATCTCTGCAACATTATGAAGTAGATGCGCCAGACAAGGGGTATGATGTAAGTTTGTATAAAATGTCTTTAGAACATTAAATGCGGCGTACATGTACGCTGCGGAATCTGTAGAAAATTGAAGTAACTGAGTTCTTTCCAAATCAAGAATTTTCACAACTTCATAAATGTCTTGACAAACTCGGTCGGAGTCAATTTTATGTGCAAAGGTAGAAGTAATGAGATAAAGTTTAGATCCAGTTTCTCCGGCCATAACATGAAAAAATTTTAAACCATTAATTTCGCTTTCATCGCACATAATAGTTATGTCATTTCCGCGTAACAAATCACGAATTTTCCCAATATCTTCGTTGTAAATTTGTTTAACTGCATTGCGACAACTGGATTCGCATGGTAAATGAATGCCATCTGCGGCAAATGCCTCTTTTAGGGCGGAGTTGCGAAGTTTGTGGAGAGGTATATCTGCTTTTAAAAAAGCGCGCACATATTTACTGGTGCGATCCGTTGGCGTAAATTGGATTACTGGTTGTGCTGGGATAAGGCGTTTATGTTTAGCAGAATTTCGGTGATCGTTCACCCTCGTTAACTTCTCACAATTAACAGTAGTTTTGCAAAGTTTACAATAAAGTTCATTTCCCTGTTTAGCAAATTCACGTGGATAATTTCTCAAATAATTCTCAATTTTCTCGGACTTTAAAAGCGCGTGTGCGGGCATGTTTACGAATGAAATTGTTTATTAATAAAATAAGCGATGCAAATTAATAACGCTTCTATTTCGACCAATACGCGACAATATTTCAACCAATAATGACTGATAGAGGGCGACAAAATATTTATACTCTTTACTTTACTGTAACACAGCTGTAGCGTAGTTGAAACAAGCTAAAATTTCTAAGAAATATTGGAGAAATTGTCTAAAATTAAGCTAATTCACCCTCATCGCCCATCACGACCAAATTCCGCGCACATCCCCAAATTCGGCCCTTTCCGCCCCCATTGCCCTTAACGCCCTTTTGGTTGCCCTAGTAATGAGTGCAAAAGGAAGTAAAAGTATTATATAGAAACCATTGAATTTAGGCATTGAATAGTAAACTGCAAACTTTTGATTAACTTCCTATTTTTGTTGGATTATAAGATCAATATTAATTATTCTAGTGCTGTATTTACAATGAAGCCTTGCATAGTGTTACAGAACAGACAAATTTCTAAAGGATGCAAAGAATGACATTGAGCTGGAGAAATTGAGTAGATGCTCATGTAAAAAGCTCAATAATGTCTAGGTGAGGCATTTCTTTAGGAAAAAAGAAGTGAATTTGGTGTCTTTCATATGTTTTAATTGACTGGATTATTAAATATATATATATATATATATTTACACATGGATACACAAAGTCCCAATGGCACTAGTCAATGCCTTATTTCTGTCTAACAGAAACACTTACAATGGAAATATAGCAAGAAACTAAAGTGAAAATGAGGGCTTTCCAGGTAAGGGTTGCCACTGGTCAAACCTGACAAGATGAAGACAGTTGCCAAGATTGTCAGCAAGCAACAATATTCCAAGAATTAAAATTTGTTCCAATAATTAGTAATGTTAGAAATGTGTTACTAATTAATAAATTTCCAATAAATCTTCTCAAGTTAAAACTTAAATCAAGCATTGATGTTAAATTATTGGAAGCATATTATTTTGAATATATTAAAATGTTCTTTCAAATCACTTTCCTAATAATTCTTTAGCTCCAAAGGGAAAATGCTGGACATATGGTACATTTTGCAACTCATACAACAAGATTATTTAATTCCAATATATGCTGTTTAGTATAAAATTGCACATCTTTTATAATTTTTAATAATGTTCTTAAGTCAAACTTTTCAAATGTTCAAGTCTTTTGAGAGTTTGACAAACTAATTGTAATGTCTATTAAGAAAATTCAATGATTCGCGGTTTTAAATTCCAAATTGTTAAATGAGTTATTAATAATAACTTATTATTACAACGCTTTTAATTTTAGTTCAATGCAAGATTTCAACAAGGTTACGGTCGTTTTGGGTGGTCAGTGGGGTGACGAGGGGAAAGGAAAAATTGTTGATTTGCTATCGGAAAATTTTGATGCAGTTTGTCGTTGCCAAGGTGGCAACAACGCTGGTCATACAGTAGCATCGGAAGGCATTTCGTATGATTTTCATCTTTTACCCAGTGGCATTGTTCGTACCAATTGCAAGTCTATTATTGGAAATGGCGTTGTTATCCATTTGCCTGGTAATATTTTTCAAATTAAAAATGTTTAAAATCCATATTACAGTATTTTAGATTTAAGGTAACTATCTAATTAATATTAATTGTATGCTTCTCAAAAACTAATTTAGCTTTAGAAATAAACGAATTTTGAATTTTATATGCTAAATAATAGAATTAACTCTTCATATACTTTGAAAATTTGCATTTGGGTGTGCAAAGCTTATCCGCAATTGGGATACATAATTCTAGAATGCATAATCTTTGAGTCTTTGCAATTATGTTGCGTTCTAGTTTTCTAAAAAGCGCATCTATTTTAGAGACCTAATTTTTCAAATTAGGGCAAATCTTTTATTATTATTTTTGACAACTAAGGAATACCTGGATTGAGAAAATCAAATTGTGTACTAAGAAACCTAAAATTTTTCTTTTAGAAATGTAGAACTGATGTATTTTTTTAGTATCGACAAGACCTAATCACTCTCACAAAAAAACAGATTGTGACTTATATACATGTGTATGTATGCATGTATATATGTATGTATGTATGTACATTATTTAATTTATATATATATATATATATATATGTATATGCATTCGTCAGTTGTACTATGGGAATCAGGAGTGGGATGTGTAGGTAACGGATTTTCCAAAAATCCCATAGTACAGCTGACCGACTCATTTCTTCATAATTTTTTTCGGTTTTTTTATTAAAAACAGTTTGTATGTTTATTCTAACTTTATTTAAATTAATTTTAATCAAAAAACATTTTAAAAACCAGTCAGTTGTACACTTTTTGAATATATCAGTCAGTTGTAGTACTATAGAAGAAAAAATCCCATAGTACAACTAATGGTTTTCAATATAAATGTAACATCACTAATACGTCCCGATTCGTACTGGGTTTCTTGCACAAAAACCTCTACATAGAGGGACCGATTACTCGCTAAAAAACTCATTGATCCTTAAAATATTTTGCATGAAGGTAGGTACTACTGAAAGACTATGTCATATAAAAAATCAGGAATATAGGTATGTGGGAAGAATACATAGAGGGACGTATTAATATGTATATATACATGTATATATATATATATATATACGCCTACCTCTATGTACTACCTATTTTCAAATTCCGGTGTACTTAGTCGTTGGCGGATCGAAAGACCATAGTACACAGTGGGAACCATAATAACTTTTCAAAAAACACTAGTAGACAAGTTAGCAACTTTAGACAATTTTCTTAAGAGGTTATTTTTTGAAAAATTATGTACATTATATGCTTATAGTAACATGTTTCTCATGATTTCAGAAGATAATGAATTACACTTGCTCAGAAAGTTAATTTATTGCTAAAATTACTGAATCGCTTGACGATAATAGTGTGAATGAAGTAAATTCCGAAATTTAACAAGATACAACGCTAACAAATAATCTTATTTTTTTCAACTTAATCAGTCGTCTAACAAAGAGTGTGAGCCCATAGGTGAAAACTGGCTTGACTGTTCGGGGTCAATATTTAAACAATTGCGGACTGAATAAATTAACCTAATAAGTTAATTGTTTTTTTGCTATTTTGACATTTACATCCATTGCGCTATCAAAGAGTAATTAAGTAAGTCACCAACGAACTTAAAGTTTTGAAATCAAATCTAATCCATAATGCACGGGAAGTTTTAAGCAAGCATGTAATTTGCTCTCACAATCGAATATGATTGGTCCACTCGCATAATATTGTCAGATTTGCATAACAAACTGATAATGAGTTTGTATTAATCGTTCATTTTAATTTTTACTTAAAAATTTGCCATACGATTGAATATATTTATCTGTTATCCTCTATTTTTGATGCATAGATATCCAGAAAATTATTTGTCTGATTCATATCCAGTGGATGTCCACTGATTGAATCGATCCATATCTAGATAAAGATCCACGGCAATCTTGATCATTGGCCACAAAAGGGCTGAAATAATTGTTAACACGCTGGGTTTGGTCAGAAAAATTCGGCCCGGGTCCATATTATAGCATACTGACTTTAGTGTATAATCCGTAAAAAAATGTCCATCCTAGTATATAGTTACGTTAGCGAGTACCACGTTTTTCAATACTGTGAATTAAAAACTAATTTTCTAGAGATTAATGTATCCAGTCTATTACTAAATTAAGTAGCATGTTTACAAAGATAAGCCAGAAATAGAGGTTCTAAATTTTTTATACTTTTTTGTTGAAAATTTTGCATTTTTATATTAAGGTTAGATAAAATTATTTCAATTAAGTTTTTGTTACCTTATCTTACACATAATTTACTGATAAATCGCATAGAATTAGTGTACATAGTGCAAGGATAAAAGATGTACTTAGAGGGAAGATAAAATGTGTACTTAGTGGGTATATATATATATATATATATATATATATATATATTTTAACTTCTATATTTTCTCATTTTCAAGAAATATAGGTCTTATTGACTTTTGAGATTGAGTAGACGTATTTAAAGTAATATATACAAATACACTGTTCATTCTAATATTGTTTCTTTCAGACGTAGTTTTATAGCCATTATAAACATAATTCTAATTTTTTCAGGTGTAGCATTTTCCATTCACTTTCTTGGCTGTTACCCGATCTAGTGCGGCTAACACTGACCCATCTAGCATTGACCCAACCGATCAAAGGAGTTTTAACAAAAGTATAAATAATTTTGTACAACATCACTCTCTAAGAATGTTTGGGTTCCTAAATTTTTTCTTAACTCTGTTATTGTTCTCCCACAAATGTTAAAATGCTGTTTGCATTATGCACTCCTGACCTTAATAACAAAATTAATTATAATTACTGTAAAATTATAAATAATTAATGCCAATTTTGTGGCTAACAAACGATTAGTCCTACCTAATTTAGCTAACAATTAACAATAACTTATTAGGGAACCAAACCCCTCTATCAGACATGAAAATGAGGTTTGTGATCTTAGTTATTAGAGACTTTGTCGAAGGATCTTTTTCTACCTATATGGTATTGTTTGCTTACCATTTCTTAATAGTTCTAAATATTGATGATTTCTAAGATATTTAAATAACATTTTCCTTATCAGCTTAACAATTTGCATTCGATTGAAGTTGTTTTCAATTGATATACTTATGCATTCGCTTTTCAAATAATTTCGATTATTCAATAAATACATTGCTAGCTGTATTATTTGCATTGATGTAATTGTGTCCATTTTTATCAATTCTATTTTGTTTTTTTAGTATTCGAATTTTTAATGATTTTTTGTAGATAAAAACAGACTAAAGAAATTTGGAAAATTGTTATTAATGTCTAATTTTATTGTTTGCTTCAAATTTTTAACCCTTATCAATTTAGTTTTATACTAGTTGATGCAATGAAAAAGTTTGTCATACACTAGTTTACATTGTTTATAATTCATGAAACCTGTTTTAGGGCAACTTTTCCTGAGTGTGAAGTTAACATTTCAGAAGAGTTGGATCGCTATCGGAAATACAGGGAAATTATTTCCCCCTTAACATGTGATGTTGTCACTCTTCTTAATCAAATGCTGTCCGAACACAAAAATGTTTTAGTCGAAGGGGCAAACGCTACAATGCTGGACATTGATTTTGGTATTTATTTAACCAATAAGAATTTAGACAATACCGTATAATCTAAATTTCAATATTTCGAGTGCTCTGGTTGTAGTTGGGATTTAATTAAACCCAAGGACAACTCCTTTCTATTACAAATTCGACATGAATGGCAGATGTTAAAATGAATAACGAATTGACACATAAATTAAAGAGCGCATACATTTCATTAAATTAGCGAAATTGTTGTCATTATGATTTTACGTATAAATAAATCATTCCTTCGGAATAATTTCCAAACTCATTGCGATATTTAAGAGTTGTTTGAGAGCCTATGTTGTGAAATATTTTAAAAGTGTTTTATGGATGAGGACAATTTTTTAGGTGAGTGCTTCAAATAAATAAGTTGGCATTAAAATGCTCATCATACTGAATACTAGCTGTTTATTAACAGCGACTTTACGAGCCAGGCCCGATAACAAAGTAATTTTTAAGTGAAATTTGGCTTGGTAGATTTCGACTCGTTATTGCGGTATCCAAGAAAAACCAAAAAGTAGTGCATTAGTGTTTTGATACTTCGTCAGAAATCGAATGCAGCATTTTTAAAATTCTGCGACCTTTGGGTGAAAAGTTATGCAGCTTTTTCCTCTTTGACTAATAGACCCATCATTTGAATTGATGCATTCGTATACGTCTCACAAATAGGAGCTAGAAGAACATCTCTCTGAATATTCGTGGGAGGTAACGCGTTAACTAATTTGATAACGTTGTCCTCAAGTTCATTCTTCTTCTGTCTAACAGCTGCTTTTAGTTTCTGAGGCTCCATCGGGTATATTACTCCAATAATTTCATCCATAACAACATTGCAAAAAGACACTAATACTTGACGAGACTTCGAATCCATATCATTCCACTTGATTGTCGATCTCTTTGAATAAGATGGTAAGCTATTCCCAGAATTTGGTTTCAATCCCAACAAGTTCTTCAATTGAGCGACAGCTGTGGTAGAACGAATTCTTTCAACAATCTTCGGTTTCTTTGGTAGAGAAATATCTTCGTTGTCACTGATGTTCATTTCTTCTTGATAATTAGGCGTCCGATTCGAGTTCTTCATCTGCTGTCGTAACGACGGTGGACGAGTTGTTTCTGAATTACGTCTCTTTTGCCTACCTTTACGAAAGAGCTTTTCAGCAATGCTAATGCCATCGCACTCACACTTGCACCGTCTGCACCTTGATCCGCAAATATGACACCCCACGCTTGCATCGGCATTCTGAGTCCATTGTTGAAGTTTTCACAAGGCGTCAGAAACAACTTATTATTTTTAGCCAATTATTCTCTTTACCACAGTAAACAACAAATTAGAGATTTCAGTTTTTGATGCCTGGGCTGGCTCGTAAAGGTTCTGTTCAAATTATTTTTGCAAAAATTTTCCATGTTAAATTTTTTTTCATTAAAGAGTGTTAAATAATTTTTGAAAATTTGGCAAGGAGAATTAAAACAAGTTAATAGCACATTTGAATGTTTTTCAGTAAAATTGTTTTAAACTCCAACTTTTAGTTGGGTGGCTGTGTTCTTGACATTTAGCAGCGTAAAAGTTTCTAATTGTTATTCAGGAATGATATAGTATTTTCACAGATGTGTTAAACATAGCAACTTTACACGCTTTTGACAAACAACATTTTATACTGATCTGGCATGGCCGAGATAGTTTGCTGCAATGTTCGTGGGTTTCCGCGAAATAACGCGTATTGAGTGTGTATTTTTTAATATGAATCAAGAATGCTGGAAGGCAAGCAAAAACTCTCTGCCAAAGCTTTAAAATTGCTGAAATTATGTCTACAAGTTCGTTAATCGTCCACTGTTGACTTTTCATCTACCACAACAGCATTCTCNNNNGTGTTAAACATAGCAACTTTACACGCTTTTGACAAACAACATTTTATACTGATCTGGCATGGCCGAGATAGTTTGCTTTAAAATTGCTGAAATTATGTCTACAAGTTCGTTAATCGTCCACTGTTGACTTTTCATCTACCACAACAGCATTCTCAGTGAGAAGATCTTAAAAAAACTAATTTTCATATATTTTAATTTTAAAAAATCTTTTGTTTTAGCAGTTCGGCATAATTAGCATTCGTCTTTAATTTATCGAATATAATTGTCCTCCTTACTTTACTTAGTTATTTTCATACTAGCAATAAGTTTTTTGCAAAAAAAGCAATGTCATACATAAAATGAGCACATATTAAAAAAATTGTATTTTGACTAATAATAATCAAAAGTTTAATAGTGGGAAGGAAATCCTCCCTGGGTCGAATAGGGTTAAGGTAATGTGCTTGAAAGAACGAGGCAAGTGAAAGTCGATGCAAGTGTTTCTTGCACCTAAGGGACACCATTTTGACTATGTCCAAGAAGGCACAGTCATGATAACATAACTTAGTGTATTGATATGAATTTCAGCATCGCTTAGGTACATATCCATTTGTCACGTCTTCCAGTTGTGCCATTGGAGGTGTATGCACTGGATTAGGAATACCTCCAGCGCGAGTTGGCACTACTATTGGTGTTGTGAAGGCATATACCACTCGAGTGGGCGCCGGAATTCTTCCTACTGAGCAATTCAATGACATTGGAAAGGGTCTTCAAGAAAGAGGCAAGGAGTTTGGTGTCACCACTGGTATGCTATTGAACTTATTGCGTTTATATATTATAGCATATTTTTTTGAGCTAAGGAGTTTTCTTACTATGAAGTTCATAATACAATGCTGGAAGTTTAGTGCCTTATATGTGACTATAGAGGTTTCACAAAATGCCATTCTTCCAGAAAGCTATTGTAAATGAATACATTATTTAATGAACCTTCACACTTACTGTTAAACAATATATTACAGTTTTAGATGCAGAATTAGTTACGATTTTATCTTATCCTACAATACGTATTACGTTTCATCCTTCAATAATTCTATTTAAATTCCTTATGAAATATGTCATATACAGTACGTTTGCTTGTTTAGATAAAACTTGTTAAATAAGCACAGGATTTATCGAATTCAGGGAAAACACAGAGTGTATCAAGAGTGATTTTGTAACTAGCATTAACCGAGTTTGTTCAATGTTTGTATAAGTTTAGTTTTTAGTTTAAAACGTACTATGTTTTTTTACTTCAAACTTGTAGATTTTCCGCAAAATTACATTTTGTAAAACCATACTTTTTCTATTTCAGAGTTGATTGTCTAGTTTCTTGCACATATTTTCATTGCAACAAATAACGCAGAAAGTGAAAAATATTTTGCTTAGTCCAATGTTCAAGTTAATATGTTTGCCTGACAGTTTCAGTTTATTCCACAATAGTGAAATGGATCATCACTACCAAAGGAAGACAGTGCTCTCCATGTTAGTCGACTATTGGTTGACAAATTTTCAAATTATAGAAGGGGAAATGTGTTTGTACTGGTACAAGACTTCTTCGCGCTATATGAAATCATGGAATTTAGTTTTACTATTCTTCCATTTGAATGAAATATATCTTGGGCTTATGATAAGAGTGTCTAACTTGTTTTGACAGCAAGCATTTGTGTTTTATGATTTTTGTGAATATTTTTTATATTACAAAATGCAACGAAATAAGTCAGTTTTTTGCTTTTGTTCATGTCTCATAATGGATTATAATTAGCATATAGGAGTAAAACATCCATCTGAGATGTTATTGAAGTCTTTATGATCCAAACCCATAGCAGCATCATTACAAGCTATAAACATTAAGATAAGATATTCTTTATTTTACTTACAATTTGGAAAACTGATATATCTCTAAATAGCGTCGATAAATGTACAAAATAAAAAATACAGGCGATATGTACAAGAAAATTCTTTTCATGCTACGGATATTATTGTCTTGTTGTAATTTAATCAATAGTGTAAAACTTGTATCCTAGCCAAGATTTTCCACAGATGAACTTTTGTTTTAGAATTAATTCCTTAACACGTTTTTAATAGATTTGATCTCTTGAGGGAATTCATTCCATTGTCTTATTACATTTATAACAGAATGTTGCTTTATTTTAGATTTATACTTGGTTACAGTAAATCTTTTTGTTCTTCCGTTGAACTGGTTTGAAAATTCTGAGATGAGGTGGGGTAATTTCGCAATTTTATAGAACTGTTTAGGACATGGGATTGATTTATAAATGTATCTTTTCAAACCACTAGAATTTCTTTTACAAATATTAATGGCCTATTTCTATTGCGTTTCATGTTTTTAATCAATTCTTCGCTTATGCTTTTATAGACAATACTACTATAATTAAAATGAATAGAGAGGTTGTATAATTACATTTTCTGGTAGTTGGTTTCAACATGGCTTATAGTTTTTATACCAATAGCAATTTACCTTTGTCGTGATTTAACATGTTCATTAAAAAACATGTGAGTTAAGTGTAACCCATAAATATTTAAAATATGAAATGTCGGTATTTTTTGCTATCAAATTTTTTGGATGATTTTTCTCGGTTTTTTTAGCACTAATTCGTAATTTATGCACTGAAAAGTAATTGCATAATGATTAACAGGTCAACTTAATTTGATTGATTACCTTGTCATCAGATTTGTGACCACAAAATACGCAGACATCAGCATAAGATTGGTCTTAATATGATATTTCATTTCATTCATATAAATATTTAATAGTAGGGAGTCTAGAATAATTCCCTGTGGTATGCCATTTTTGATCGGAAGTCAACTCGAAGATATTTTATTTATTTTAATTTGTTGAATTCTGTTGTTAAGATAATTTAAGATGAAACCTACACTATTATTACCCATGCCTATATGCTTAAGCTTTTCATAAAATACTTGCTTGATTGAGTCAAAAGCTTTAGAAGTATCCAAGCAAGCAATTGCGACATAGTTTTTTTTCATCAAAGGAATTTCTCCAGTGTTCCGTTGCTTGGATAAGAGAATCAATAAACGAAAAATGTTTTCACAATGAGATTATATTGTTGGATGTGTTCGTCAATTTGATCTGATAAAAGTCTCAAATATTTTACTAATTGGGGAAGGCGTCGAAATTGAACTATAACTTGAGGCAATGTTTTCATCAAGTTTCTTAAAAACCGGTATTACATGAGCGTTTTTCGAAATGTCTGGGAAAATTGTAGTTTTTATGCATTCATGAATAATAAAAATTTGTGGTTTACTAAGAATTAATGCGATTTCTTTCAAAATTCAAGCAGCAATTTTTGCAGCGCCATTTCATTTATTCGATTTGGGTTTTGTTATTGCTTTGATCATCTAATAAGTAATAGTAGTATATCTGACAATAACTTTTTGCAGTGGAATATTAAATTCATTCTATTCTCTTTCATAATTTCCAAGGGTTTAAAATATTTTGAGTTTTTACCTGGAATTTTGTAAATTTCCATCGCGGCATTATTTGCAACTATGTCGCTCATGCATGTTTTCTGAGAATTTGTCTAGTAACATATCTCCATTTATTTCTTTGTTTGAATCCGTTAAAAATGCCTTTGGAATAAGAATTTTGCGGTTTTCTAATAGTTAAATTACGAAAATTTCTGGCGTTTTTGTAACTACAAAAACTTTCGCTGGTTTTTAATAGTAGGCAGTCTTTATGGGCTTGATTTTCATTTTTTATACAATGCTCACACTTGGAGTCAATCCAGGTTTCACTATCATCATGAATTTTTTGAAATGAACAATTAGATAGAATTTTTTTCAAGGCAATAAGTGTCATACAAATATTCAAGGTAGTTAGAAATTTTTCTACCATATCATTTGGCCCTGGGACTGAATGTACATCATTGCAATCTTGTACCTTTAGTTCAGATTTGAGCTTTGTAATATTTTTTCTGGAATTGTCACGCATGACAATACATTCCCTAATTGTTTTAATATATCATTAGGAACTTTTATAGCAATAATGCAATGATATAACAGATGGGATTCTCCACAATAAAAACTATAGTTATCTTTCTTATCTACAGTGATGATATGATCAATAAGTGTGCTAGTTGGTGACGCTACCACTCTTTGTTGAAACTGTGAGTAGCTTGGCTTCCTGGTAATTAGTTTTTCGTAACATTGTCCCTTTGTATTCTGCATGATGTTTTGGCTGAGTCCGAAATAAGGTGAATCTCGACTTCCGATTAAACATTAATTCAAATGCTGGGGCTTGTGTTGCAGTATGGGGAGTCGTTCGAAGTTCATATACCGCAGCACGTAAAGCATCATTCCATCCCAATTTACCATGCCTATTAGTTTTCAGTAAAACTTACATAGTTTTATTTAATCGTTCACACTGCCTTTCGATTTACTAAAATATGTAGATGATGTAAATTGGGATCCTTGGTCAGGTCTAATCTTAGATAGTACCGAGAAAATAGCAAATCTATCCTTTAGATATTCAATAATTGTATCACTACTAGCATTGCTGCAAGCCATAGCTTCAGGCCATTTCGACATTGTCTACCATAACTACAATATATTTCAACCCTACTGAGGCTGAAAATATAGGTTCTATTTCCAAATTAGTCCAAGCTTCTGAAGTTTCCGAAGTAATGTAAGAACTTTTACGTTGAACAGTTTTATAGGATTTGTTGAGGTGTACATGAAAAACAATCTGCGAATTTATTCCGGACCACCATACTATGCCTCTTGCCTTCATTTTGCTATAACAATTCCGAGATGATTTTCATTGATCAAATTTAAAACATCATCCCAAAGTTTAGAAGGTATAACTAGAGCATCATTGTAGTAAAGGCATTTGTTAATTACATGGAGGAACTTCTGAACACAGTAGTAGCCAGATAAATTGCTTGCTATATCTTTCGGCCACTTCTGATTCTTTAGTAAATTGAATTACTTCTTGAATCACTTCATCCTTAGCTAGTTTAGCCTCAACTTCTCTTTTTGAAAGCGATATGATGCCAGTAACAAAGTTTACGCAAAATGATTCGTCAGGACCATTTATGCTGTCAGCCTTGAATTTAGGATGTCCTGAAATATAATCTGCTAATCCCATTCTTTTTCCTGGTAAATGTTTTACCCTAAAATCAAACTTCAGAACTCTGGATATCCAACTTGTAAGCCGAGATGAGAATCAACGTACAGATGAGCTTCGTTCAGTTAGACTGGAATTAAAGCACTGTGGTCGGAATATAATGTAAATTGTCGTCCATGTAAAATTTTTCAAAATGTTTCATTCTCCAAACACATTGTAGTAGTTCGAGCTCGTTAATAGAGTATCTTTTCTCAATCATTTAAGAACCGTGAGGTAAAAGCAATATGCTTAATGTCACCATTTGGCTGTTTCTAGGCTATAGATTAGCGCCTAGTCTTGTAGTTAATGCTTCAGTACTCAAAAACGTTTCAGCAAATGTACTGTAGTGAGCCAATACCTTTTGAGATGATAATTGTTCTTTAATTTTGTCACATGGCTTTTGTTTAGTAACGCCCCATTTCCCACAAAGTGAAGTATCAATATAAATGCCGAGATATTTGAATGACTTTACTGATTCTATTTCGCTATTCCTTAAACAAATTTTCTCCTTAATTATGTTTTTCAGGTACTCTTTTCTTATATTTGGGTGTGCAATAATTAGTTCTTTAGTCTTAGCAATATTCATTTTTAGATTACATTTTTCTGAATCTTGAATGGTCTTTCGTGTCTTATTTTTCCGATTACTCTCATGTCATCAGAGTACTTGGAAATATCAGCGATGTTTCCTTCATGTATTCCCTTGCACTATTAGATATTTAATGGGTTGGTCAGTGAATAAGACTCCACTCAAGGGTCCTCCTTGGAGAACAACTATTCTAATTTCTTCTGTAAATTTATCTTTTCATATCGTATTCTTTGTGACCAATCCTTCATGTATTCCCTTGCCCAATCTGATAACCAAAGTGATGTTTTGTAGAATTGTGTTAAATGCACTATTAGATATTTAATGGGTTGGTCAGTGAATAAGACTCCACTCAAGGGTCCTCCTTGGAGAACAACTATTCTAATTTCTTCTGTAAATTTATCTTTTCATATCGTATTCTTTGTGACCAATCCTTCATGTATTCCCTTGCACTATTAGATATTTAATGGGTTGGTCAGTGAATAAGACTCCACTCAAGGGTCCTCCTTGGAGAACAACTATTCTAATTTTTCTGTAAATTTATCTTTTCATATCGTATTCTTTGGGACCAATCCTTCATGTATTCCCTTGCCCAATCTGATAACCAAAGTGATGTTTTGTAGAATTGTGTTAAATGCACTAAAGGAATTAAAAAACACCCTACAAACATGTGTATATAAATTGCATTGTATATAATTCAATTTAATACAATATAACTACTGTCCCACTTTTTTCTTTATACGCAAACTGATATGGATCCAAGAAATCCTTCATTTTTTTCATTTATACGTCTACCAAACAATTATTCATAACTCTTGCAATAAACGGCGTTACTGTAATTGGACGAAATAATTTTAAATTTTCTTGAATTATTTCAATCTCATTTGTGGTTTTCGGCACTTCTGTCATCAAAGCTTTTTTCCACTTTTCCCGATAAATTCTTCTCTCCAAAAACCTTTTTAAGATCTTTGCCTATATTACTGACAGGGTTTCCTTAAAATTTTTATATACCCCTGTGGGAATATCTGATAAACCTTTTGATTTATAGCAATTTATGTTTCTTAAAAAGTTCCTTATTTTCTTCACCCTAACAGGTTGAGAATCTTCTTTGACCACATGGATTTTCAATTCCTTATCCTTTACTTTTTCTTCATTAAACCTAATGAAGTACGTATTTAGTAAGCTTGCAGTTGATTCATTCATCCTAACTTTTTCTATTTTTGGCTTCAACTTATTATTTATTGCATCATAAATATTTTCTTTGCTCATTGCTTCAATTTTCTTCCTTCGATTTAGTTTGACGTTTAAAAATTTGTCCTCTGTAAAATATTCCTTTTTAATGCTGTTTTCTTAGCTAATAACAAAGAACCAATTATATCATCTTTGACTTTTTCTGTTCTATAAGAGGAATAACAAATTATTCTGCATTCAGAAACAACCCCCAAAATTTTCTCTTCGACTTTTTGACAACTTTGTTAAGATTATCATCCTCTATTATTGGATCCCAGTCCACCCTGCTCAAATTTCTTCCAATTTTCTCTTGATCAAATGAGAATTGCGATTCTTTATCCTTGAATTTCGTTTTGTTAGTAATTTTTGGAACCCCCCCCCATTGGTGGTTCATATCCAATGTTATAATTTCAGACATAGTTACATACACAATATCGATTTATTAGGTAGAAATGTGTGTCTGTCTACGCAGTTTTTAAATCCCATACCCTCTAAACAGCTAATTTTCTTTTGATTTACACCTCGTGTAATAATAAAAAATGCTCGTTTGAATCGTTGTAGACATGACATTAAAGTATTCCTGATTATTTTTTCATATTTATAATGATAACTGTTGTAAACATGGCTGGCAAATATTTCGGTCTACTTGCTATGGCTAGCAACTCAATGTCTCTCATAGAGATTTGTCTACATATGTAATTACTCTTTAAGGTCATTCCTCGTACACGAAATCGATCTAATACCTATTCTAATAATCTTACATGTTCTTCGGTATCACCCATATTCACGATTAGAATGTCATCCATTAACCAGAAGACATCATCTTTGTCAATTAAAAGGCAATCCATTAACTTTTGAAAAGAGTCGTATGTCGCTGAGACCGTAGGAACCCCTGATAAAACGCTGCATTCCAGCGTGTTTGCCATTTGTAATTGCGAATCCACATAAATGCTTTGTGTCCTCATGTAACTTGAGTTGTCCAAAATCATAATCAACGTCAAGTTTTGATATAAGTAGCTGCTTCTTGTTTTTCCTTATTCCAATGTCAATTAAAAAACTCACCTTATCCATAAGTTGCTCAATATTTGGAAGTGGATATCGCTTCTTAATTGTTATCATTAACTTTACGGGAATCGAGAGCTATCTTAACGGAACCATCCCCCGGCAAGCAATCTGGCTAGTTCTGAATCAACTTTTTCTTGTAGTGCGTAAGAAATTTGTCTGGGTTTTTGTTGAATAGGTTGTGCTCTTTGCTTAATTTCAGCTTTCACAACAATCTTTCGCAATTCCACGGAAAACATCATTATATGAGTTTAATAATGATTTTAGTTCCGTGTTACTTTGAACTTTATTTATAGAACTATCAGAACTAAAGCCAAATTTTTGAAATAAGTCATGACCAAGTAAATTCGGATAATGTTCTTGTCTTTATTTCTCTAAACACACAATTACAATTAAAACTTCCCAGAATCCATTCAGTCTAAGCTGAAGTTTCGTCGGATGAACTTCACTAGGTGGTGTAATGGCAAGTATAGGAAGTACGCTATCTTCTGGGTTCTTGTTCTCAATATCGTAAACTGTTGTGATTGATCGATGTTGGCATACTCGAGCAAAATGCGCCCGTCTCTGACACTTTCGGCAATTCGCATTCTTTGCGGGACATTGAGGAAATGAAGCAATATGAATATTTGATCTGTATCTGAAACAGTGTCGTCCTGTGATTGGATTCTAGCCTGCGGAACACGTTCTCTGCATTATGGCATTTACGGATTCGGTTTTCGTATGGTCGCGTTCTCTATCGTAATCGACAAACGAAGTCGCTTGAGAACGGATTGGCTTCGATGTCATGATTCCATTCTCGATTTGTTGCGCAATTATTACTGAATCTTCTAATGATTTCGTTTGTAGTAACAATTTATCTTGTACAGGCTTGTATCTGGTCTTTTCAACAAGTTGATCCTGTATTAGATCTGCTTCCAATGTACCATAGGTGCATGTTGATTCTAGTTCGCGTAAACTACTCACATAGAGGTCAATATCTTCATCTGACAATTGTATTCACTGACCAAATTTTAATCTTTTTGCCACCACATTAACTTTTGGCTTGAATACTTCATCACATGTTGACAGTGAATGTTGAAATCAGATTCAGAATAATTTGCAAAAAAAATCTTTGTCCTTCAATTCCCAAGTAATTTAGTAAAATATTATTTTTCTTTTCAGCAGAAATATCATCTGGAAATGCTGCTAGTAAATGTTTTGAATGATAGAATCCATCGCATCCTAAGTATTACCGGTTCGCCCTGTCAAGACAAGAATGACTCCGGTCCTTGAATTGTCGACTGCGCCATGTTATGTTTTTATTTAGTAAAACACATAATCAACTGTATTTCATAAACTTACAGTATTCACTGTCCTCAATTTATCCTAATATTATGATTACTACACTACGGCCGGTAGTTGTTGGTCACATTTTAAATAATTATTTATTGTAGTAAATCCAATCTATCACAGATGCACTTAATTGGAAACGCTGTCTAAAATTGGATGGCAGTGGGAGATCGGTGGTCGCGGTAATTCATCAAAAGACGCTTTGCAATATAAATGTATCCCATCTTCTGCGAAAAGCTTTTTGTTAATGCTTTTACCCAAATAAAAAGATTTAAAACTATGAAAAATGTCATGCTCCAAGATTTTCGAATTTTTTTGAATAAGGAGATTTAGCTCCGTGCTGTTTATTGTTTAATTGATTAGAACGCGGGAATGATGCGACTTCTCCTAAGTAAAGTTTAGGTGGACGCAAGAGAAGCACGCACATCATTAATAAATTCTTTAAATATTGTAGTATGATCATTTCTCTTTTTCGTAATATCATTTCTACCGACTTTAATTACAATGATTTTGTGTTGCTACTTCTTGGCCACATTGGTAATATCATCAATGATGGGTACACGGTAAGAATGTACAACTGTTCGTTTTCTGATCAGGTCTTAAGTACCAATGAATATAATGTCGGCATCACTTCTGAGTTTTTTTGGAGGCTGTTCTTTGAATGTGGTTCTATTCAATTGTCTGCTGCTCACTGTTTCATACTGTAGGGTTGACTTCTTCTTAGTTTAACTGGATAGCAGCATCTTCCTGCAGTTCAAAGAGCAGCTCATGAATAGTAAGCAAATCCTCTTTAGAACTATTGATGAATGGTGTGAGCAGCTTTGTTGAGGTAATGCGGCTCCGTTCTCCCATTATGAAATTAATGGGCGCTCGGAGGGACCGACTGAGCGCGATGAGATCATAATTGATGTTGTTGTGGACAAAGGCCGATCAATAGACCTTGAAATATAGACCATATTAGTCATGCCTAATTTGGTTGAATTCCAGTGGAGAAGACTTCCGGTAAACCTGAAATTGTACTTTGCAAACTTTAAAGAGGAATAAGTGGTATAACTATGCTCTTACGCAGAATAATGGAGTAATGATAGAAATGTGATAGATCATAGTGATTAATTCAAATTTAAATATTCATCGTTGACAAATCTGTCTTTTAAACTTTCAAACTAACTTCATATTCGGTTGCAGCACAACAATTTGATCTAATGTAGAATAATATAATGCCATTTTTAAATTTCGTTGGACTCTGTTGTTTGATTCATGAATGCTAAAAGGGTTTCTTTAAAGTAGTCATTTTATAATCATGTTAACTTGCTCGATGATACTGTATTTTTAGGACTTTAATGTATTGTATGCAAAGTTTTTTAGAATTTTCTAATTATCACAATTCACATTTGAAATATGAATCGCAAAATTTTGTGACGCTTTCTCCTGTAGGTCTTGATTTTTTCAACCATTTTCTTAATCTATTGGACATGTTTAGGTCGCAGGCGTCGGTGTGGTTGGTTTGATGCTGTTCAAGTTTCATATGTTAATAAGATTAATGGTTTCACTTGTCTTGCCTTAACGAAGCTGGACATTCTCACATCGATTGAAGAACTTAAGATTGCCACTGCTTATATGATTGATGGAGTTCGTTTGGAAAGTTATCCAGCTGATATGCAAACTTTGGAACGAGTGAAGTGCGAATACTTCTCATTGCCAGGTTGGACTAAAGATATATCCCATGCTCGCCACCTCTCTGATCTACCTCAAGAAGCCATTGATTACGTTCACAAAATCGAGGATGTTGTTGGTGTACCAATCAAATATATCGGTGTTGGTCCATCAAGAGAAGCCATTATCGAAATTTCAAATTAATTTTTCAATGCTATTATATTTTTTTAATGCTATTTTATTTTTATGGTTGTTTATTCGGTTAATTTCTTTAGTTGCACAAAGATAAGCGGCTGAGTGAAGTTGGCGTTTTTCCATGTAAATAATTCATGAGCTCCGTGTACTTGTATTTGTAATCCGGGTGAACTGAACTGAGCAGAATAATCAGGGTCCTGTTTATTTGCAGGATATATTCCTGGTAGTTTTCGAATTCCTATGCATTTTTGTAAGTGACCTTGAAATGTTTATAATCAATTTTTTTAACATTTTCCATTCTTCGCAAAATCGTGAATATTGGTATTCTTGACGATCAGCAGCGAATATAGGATGCTGTGAGCCATGAAAGCGGATAAAACTGGATAAAATATACGTTTGTGGTCGTTTTTAATTATTAGTGTTTGAAGAAACGGTAATTATTCGTTTGAGGAAGCAGTTGTTTTAAAATATTAAATATTCGAATTAAATGTCAAAAAATCCTGGTTTGTGCTTGGTGGTCACATTGTATTTAAAAAAAAATAATGATTTTAAGTGGGCTGATACTACATGTATTGTCAGTGGTAAGCAATATTTTGAGTTGTCAGTACTAAAATTAAGTAGAAACAACAATGAATTTATAAGTTGTAAATTATCGATGACGTTTTGCGAAATTGAATCTTGGTTAAGACTTATAGATTATGCTAAATCAAGCTACAACGTTAGTTGTGAACTACCAATTTTTTGTCGATGCTGTTCAATGCTGCAGTTTCAGATGCGCAGTCAATGTAACGAGTGTATGTACCGATGCTTCTGTTAAGTGAACTTTGATATATTTAATCAAATTAGAGTATTGCCTCTCGATAGACCATTTTTATATATTTGAGATATTCGGTTATGTTAAACTTAATCGTGAAAAGCAAGCCGCAAACAAGTTGCAACACGTTACTTTTTTCTGCTATGTTATTAAATTTAACTTCGCTGAAAAAAGTAGCTGTATTGTTATGTTCGAATTGTTAATGCTGAGAACCTATTATCAAGTAATATACCTTAAGTGAATATGCTATGCCAATTGCTATAAAGTTTTATTGTATTATAGCTTTAGGTGTGATATTTCAAATGCTTTGATGTCGCCAAGGCCTTTAACAGAATTCTCCAAAGACTAACAGAGCGATGATAAATCAGACAAGATAATAAACAATGACGATCGAGTAATAGCAGTTAAGATAAATTTATCAATATTACGTAACTTTCCCAAGTCAAATGCTTTTTAAAGTCATGAGATGCCTTGCATATTGATAGAAGACAATTTCAAGTCGTCAGTGACAAGGAATGGAATGCCGAATGTACAGCAAGCTGGCCGTTGTGTGTTGTATAGAATTTTCAAGTTGTTGTATACACATATCATAGTACGCCAGGCCAGCTAAAATGCTTCATAAAATTTAAAGAAGTGAGACAAATGTTGTTTCTACTTTATCTGAATTTTTGAACTATAGATTTTATATTTATGTTATTTCTTTCTTGAAAAAGAATGTTTTCAATTGCCATCTTACAAATGCAAAACACATACATTCCCTTACATATAGAAAATCTTCATTATATATTTATTTCCGCTATGTCTATATAAATTCTTAATATTAAGAGAAAAAAGCCCCAATTATAAGTGTATTGTAAATTATTACTTTGTTGTGCTGTGTTGTGTATTTTGTGACACAACAGCCGTTTGCTGTTGCGTTGTGTTTATTGTGTTGAAAAACTTATATAGTGACAAGTCTGCTGTACAGGCATCAGGGAGGTTATTGATGACAATAACAAACAAAAGCGGCCCCAATGCAAAGCCTTGAGAAACTCCACTGGTCACAGGCAGAAGTTTGAATTCGGGGCGATTTACAATGACCTTTTGGAATAATTAGTGAGATATGATCTCGGCAGATGTATACCATGCATGCGTATTCCAAAATTTATAAGTTTCAAAAATTAATTGTGGATGAGAAACCTTATCGAATGTTTTGCTTGTTGCACTCTATGAATGCGTTACCCAGACAATCAATTGCGACAAAATTGTAAAGTAAATTTTATAAAATGTACATGCAAATCAAGATATTTTTATTATAATTGTTTCCTTTCTCAAATGGTCAGTCAGGCGCAATTTCAAATTTAGAAACTAATTACGTATATAATTTAGAGCAAATTTTCTAAAACTGAAGCATCGGAAAATTTCTTAGATGAGTATTTACATTTAACTTTTAGAATTTTCTCAGCAATTTAAACAATTAATTTTAAAGTGATGTCATATTTAGCAAATTCTCAATTTCTATGGCATGGCTTTTCAAAAACGAGAGGCAGATTAACCTAACTTAAAATTGGCAAATGCAATATTGCCTACTTGAATCTCATTATTGAGTAGCACTATATTGTCTACATTGTACTTTGCAAAACAAGTAATGCGTGCTGTAATTTGAATTCATTAAAATGCCTTTTTTCTGACTACTGCATTACATCTATTCAGATTTCACAGTCACCTGTCATTAATACCTCAATTCTAACTTGGAATTAATTGCCTAAAGAGAACAGAATAGAGATGTGCTCGGTGTAGCACACCGCAGTGCAGTAGCGGTTAGGAAAACCATCATTGCGGTGTACCACGGTGAAAAGACATGCGCGTTGCGGCCATTATTATTATTATTATTAGAAAATGCACCATGGAATTTAGGAAAAACTAAAATAAGTACCAATATTAAATAGTTTTAGAAAAATGTATATATTAGTACATTAACCTGAAAAATCAGTCTTAAATTTGTAACCTTGCCAGATTTATTCAATCAAAAATAGTATAAAATAGTGCGGAGAAAACAGAGCTCAATTGCAGATAAATTTTATATTACTTGCACTTTGCTTAGCTATAAGTAAGGCTTTTGCGGCAACAAAGGTAATTTTCAAGCCATTGTGGTATATCGCGGTGAGCTTTCTGTTTCTCCAGCGGTGGCAAATTATTGTTGGGGTCTGGAAAGTTTTACTAAAATTAAGAGTTTGTAAAAAGCAATGTAAAATTTACCTTAAGTAAGAAATATTTTCTACAATAAGGATTATACAATAACTCGTTCTTAAAATGTCTTAGTAATTTATTGGGGGAAGGATAGATTTATTCATATATTTGTGTGTATGTTCGACGCTATTTATATAAATTACCTGTTTCTAATGGGCAATATTTAACTGAAAAAAAATGTATTAAGAACATATTTATTATGCGATCTTAACCAGCAATCAATAACCAATTTCGCAAATTTAATGTGTAACCAATATTCTTCATGTTGACAATATTTAATAACTGTTTATTACTTTTAATGCGGAGTATTTCCTTCAGATAATATTTTGAAGTAAATATTTTTTGTATTTTGAGACAAGCTTAAACTGGTTTTATAATCCTACTTTTTTATCTAGTGTAGTGTGACACTATGCTGAATTGTTTTCTGGATGCTCAATTCTTTAGCTTTGATGTATCTGAGAATGATATTTGCATTTTAGATGAATTTACGTCAGCAGATAGAAGAAAGAAAAAAGGAAGAAATTTAATAATTCTTTATAGACGCTAAACAAATGTCGCTTGCATATCAATTAAAATGCAGTCACGAAATTGCGAATCATCATCAATTATAATGTGAACAAAATTGGTCCCAACACGGATCCTTATTAGACCCCTTTTGCAGGATTAAGAAATGGCGAATAGTTGCTACTTATTTTCTAACTTTGTTTACAATTTTTGAGAAATTTTTACACTTTGCAAAAAAATCAGAAAATGTCTAGCTTTTGTTTAGTAGTTTATGATTCAATCTAACAAATGCGTTGTTCAGATCAAGGAACTAGATTGCTAATGTCAATAACCATTTGATTGGGATCCAAGTCCAATAATTGGGATCGGGTCACGTTTGAGAATTCTGATCAGGTATGAGCGACTCGGCTATACTTTTGCAATCTTAGTTTATTCTATGCCATGATTAGAAACTAGATTTGCAGTTCTTATTAAACAAATGTGAAAGCAAATGTAAGGTTTAATATATGCAGCAAATGTATTTATTAAATTTGTAAATTCTATGATTTCAAAGAGAATTTTCAAATGTTTCCAATTTATATATGAATAAAATGATTTATGCATTTAAAATAATGACTCAACAAAATCAAGTTTTTTCTCAGCCAAGCCCGAGCCTAGATGACTGAATAGCATCAATAGATGAAAAACTCATTCAATAAACCAATTTGTTTATCTGCTGTTATGTTGTACATATCACATTGTATTTATTTTCATTTATTATCAATTTCTTCATTTTAAGGAAATAATTAACAAATTTAATAATAGCATAATCACTAATATATCTTGATAATATAATTGACATTGTCAGGAAATTTACGGCATTAAATTTTTTAAAATTTGATGTAATTTAGCTTATAAATTTATTGAAAATACTGTCTTAAAAATATACTCCTTTTTATTCCAAGTTGGCCTTAAAGATTTTATATAAAGCGATTCAGCTTAGAGATGGAATTCGATCGGATAGGTTCTACATTTTAAGAAAATTTCGGATGTTTTGGATACAAAATTTTTTAGAAATTTTGTACATTGCACACTTTGTACATTGTGAACATTTTTGTAGGGTGCCACTTTAATTGGAATTTTTTTCATACAACAAGTTCCGCGTTATTCTTTTCAACAACTTATTGGTGGCGAATATTTCAAATCTGAAATTGCATGTTAGCCATCACATAAAGATAAAATTGCCAGACAATCCAAAAAATTTGTTTGTATAAACTTGCAATTGGAAAAGCAGAAAAAAGATAGAGAAGCAAGTGGAATACCTTAGTTGCTGCAAACACCGCCAAAATTTAATGATACTAATATAATTTGGGATGCTTTTTAATAAAAAATTCTTATGCACGATGCACTATAAGCAACTTGCTATGTCTAAATCAACTTAGTTTTCAGATTTTCAGAAAATTCCTGATTATTGTGATCACTAATACAAAATTTTTTATGGAGCCATGCATTCGGTATAGCAATAATGAGGTATTAATTTTATTAATGTTGCTTTTATATTATTTAAAATATTTAATCCAATATAGTTTCCAATTTCAATTAAAAGTAAAATTCAAAATTTATAGTATTTAAATCTCAAATTTAGTTTAAACAATGAATTTTTCTATAACCGATTTTAATGCTTTGCAATATAAATTTTGGATTTGTTCTTTAATTTGCTATTGTTTGTGTAATTCTTGTTTTCATCACCTTAGCTGGAATTTTGAAGTAAGTTTTGCTTTGTTTGAAACAACTTCAATTCACAGGAACATTGCAAAATGGTGATTTTTGGATTTGGACATAATAAAATTAATTAGGGCTAAATACCATAAGAAACTCAACTACTTAAACTCTATAAATATATTATGATTATTGTTGATGACACATTTGTGGGAATTAGATTACTCCAAAGTTTACAAATAAGCAAAAGAAATAAATTTGTTGAACAATTATCAATTTCCACTCATAATCAAAGTAGAGCGATTTATTTCATTTCATTTGAAACATAGATTGGCCGAAAATTAAAGCACACCCACAGCCGCACTCCAGGCCCATTTAAATCATGGTTAATTTCGGACCATTTTATGATAATTGACAAAAAAATTTCTTGAAATTTTCGTTTGCTTGGCGAAAATTTATTGTACTAAAAGAGCACTTGATACTATTGTAATATTTCAAAATTTAACATTGATTTTTCAACAGATTAATTTTAAGTTATTCCGAATTCACTACATTGGAGATGATTTGCATGCACTATTGCATAAGTCGTCCCATTTTTCTAATACCTCGGTCCAAGCCCGACCCTGTCCCGACCATATGTATTTCGTGAAACACTAAACTTCATGTAGATTTATCGCAGAAATTACACAACAGTACATAAAATATTACACATAGCTTTTGTTGCCATCATCAATTTTAATGAATTCCATTTCACTGTACGCTTCTGATATTGCATTAATAATTATATGGTACATTATATTGTATAGTAAGAAGCGTGAGTTACAACTTCAAAAAACGAATTAATGTAATTTACTTATTTTACAATGTTATACAAGCAGTGCGGTGTAGTTTCAATGTAATTATTTTCATAGGTTGTCAACTATGGTCAAGGGTCGGATTTTATACTTAAAAATATCCCGAAATATGCGTCATCAAGCAATGCGCCGAAATTTCGAAAACATGCTTTAAAATATACATACAAACTACGCTAAGGAGAACAGATATTCAATTACCAAGGTATACACTTTTATACCAATAGACACATAAATGTTGTTTCAAGTGATTAACAGTAATGAGCATGGGTTGTGGTGCTTGAATTTGACCCGCCTAGACTAGAGACAAATTCTGTGTATAGGAATATTTACATCAATTGCGTGGATTTTTTCTTGTTTATAGACGTGAGCAAATATTCCCATGGATCGTAAATTCTCTAAGGTATTCAGTTTTCTTTGTAATTCTCCCCCTGTATTAGTTCTATGATATCGGAACGTCGTAACGTCAAAGAAATACAGAAGTGGTAAGCAATGACACCGAGCCCTTGATAACACTTTATATATTATTGTAAAAAGTTTTAAACTATTTTATGAAAATCATATTTAATTAACTTAGAAGCAAGCTTAACTCAAGAACTACGATTCTAGTCAAAATTGATCCAAAGCAATATTTTTTTCCCTAGAATTATCTATGAACTAACAATCCGTGACATTGTTTCCTTAGGTTATGACCAGATGATGTATTATTTATCGAATCCATTGATAGAGAAGTTATCCGACTATATATTTGTTTCTGAAATTTCACATTTACTACTATTCGTGTCAAAAATGACCAGAAATATCATTTAAAAATTAGTTCATAGATATTGCTTTGCATATTTATGGCTTAAGAGGTGTTTTTAGAAATTTCATTGTTGGTTTAATTTTAAGCTATGCGTTGTCTTTATCTGGAAATATAAGCAAAATGTACAATTGTGAGCTAGGGGATGATGCTTAAGGGTATCCATGTCTTTATTGTTGATCACCAAGATAATAGCAGCCAGCAGCAGATGAATTGTCACCAATAAGGTGTGTCTGGGATCTCATATCTTAATATTAATTCTATCATTAATACCCGGTTCGTTTACGCCAATGGAAAAACTACTTAAGCTTTTCTGTGTTTATTATCGCTTCCGACTAAACATGAAGAGCAAACCATCGAAGTATTGGTTTATAATTTTGCCACTATGCGATTATTGTACAATCTATCCGTGCAAAAGTCAGATATGAAGTATTTGGTAGTACAATCAGATGCAGGCGTGGGAAAACACGTGGTGGGACCCATTAAAATTTCAATATCAATGGGTGTACAGAAAATTTTTTCAAGAAAGGCACTGGTAGATGAATTGAATCAACCTGATCTCACGTACTTTGGAGCACTACGAAAAACAGACGCGAAGAATGTAGCTTTTGTTTGAGTTTATACCAAATGCAACTATTGTATCCCACGTACCGTGCCTAAAACTGTAATTATTGTTTACCTTCAACCAGAACTGTCAAATGATCCTCATAAAAAGACAGAAATAATCCTGGAGTATAACTTCCAAAATGAAGATGTCGACATTATGCACAGAATGCTTTCAAATTCAGCAGTTCGGCGTACGACTACAAGATGGCCCATCAAAGGTTCTTTGCAAGGCAATTGATTTGATTGGATAATATTATTCTTTAGGATTATGTTCTGGTAGGTGTTTAACATAAAGTTGAACAATCTCAAGTTAAATTTAGAGTAACTAAAAGTATTTATTATGGGTATTTTTATAAATATGGCACATCAATTCACAAAGTTAAAAATTCATTTTTCATGTCCATTTGACCCTAATCGTGCTTTTTAGTCACAGGGCGTGGGTTAAATCGTTTAATGAACTTTCTCAGGTGCAGTTGAAAAGACCTGCTAAATAATTCAACAATTTGCTATCTCAATAATTATTTGATGAGGAATTGTACGCTAACATACTCTATATTGATGATTTTATCAATATTTTGTGAATGTCGAGGAACAGTTTATCTTACACTTATATAAACATTTATTCTTACATCATCGCAATCATTTTTTTACATTTTTAAAATCGAGAATCAACTCAGAGAGAGTCATCCAAAAATCCTGGATTTTCACCAAATTTGCGATGATTTTCTGAAGAATGTTCTAGATTTTTCTGACTTAGACGAAATGTATGTGTTCTACCAAATGGAGGCCTTCGCAGAATGCTTGTATCTGCTTCGTTATTTTCACTTACAAAAAGTCTAGATTCCTGGCGTTTCACACCAATCAAAGGTGGTAAGGGTGGTAACAGCTTCATTCGTCTGCGAGTTTCTGCTGTAGTACCACTTGTAAATGTAAGTAAAGTTCCCATTGGTGGAGAAACCAGTGAAATATCATCTCTAGAATTCATGCTTTCTGAACATGTAGAATTTAATTCGCAGATTTGTCTGGGCAATTTTCTTTTTTCATTTTCTCCTAAACAAGGTTATGTAATCACACCCACAAAAATGATTAACATCATGTAAATAAACTTTATTAAGCTTTATTACATGAAGCTTTAAAAAACTTAAGTAAAAGAGAATTGTATAATCTTATTGCTATTCTAAAAATTGCTTAAAACAAAAAATAAAATTTAATTTTGAACAGTTAGTTGAACATAAAAAATATTATAATTTTGCTAGGTTTTTAAAAAAAATTGGAACATTTAAGATTTTCAATGCGCTTTAGTTAATTATTTCATTGATTAAGCTAGATTAGCTAATCAGAAAAACTAAAAGATCCCTACCAGGTCTACTTCGATGATAACCAGTCTTCTTGCGATTGCTTGGATCATATCTTGGGGAATCTTCTTCGCTTATTCCAAAACTGGAATCTCTTGATTTCTTACGTTCTAGGCCATGAGTCACCTCGTCTGATGTATTCGAGTGTCTTTTCTTGTTCTTTTCAGATTTCATTTCTATCAGTAGTGATTTTTCTTCCATATTCAAGCTTTCCTTAGAATTTTGTCTTTGGACTGAAGAATTAGAAGGTGACCGGGATTCCTTAAGCTTTTGCTCGCTAGACTTCTCCTTGTGTTTTTTCTTCTTTTTGCTTGTATCATCTGGCCTGGGTGTAGAGTGCCAATGATCTTCATAAGAGTTAGTTCTCTCAGCTTCTGGAACAGAACTCTCACTAGCAGTAGATGCTGATGGAATTCTTTTCTTTCCTTTACTTCGGTGTTGACTTACAACTGTATCCTCTGTAGTGTCTGATGCTATGGTTTGATCTGGACTTACTCTAAATGTTTTCATTGAGAACAGACTCGTATAAAAATTTATAAGTACAACAACTTAAACTGACATTCAGAATAAACATTTCCGAATTGGTTTTTGAAACTAGTTAATACTACATCTAGCAGTGAAATATTCTGATATATTGAAAAATGAGATATTTCAAAGTTTACAAATTAACTTAGAAATCATACATTATTTATAGTAATCACGTTAGTTAACAACAACTTTAATGGCCAGTATATATGCTTTTGTATAGGTTTTTTGATCAAAATAAGTTTATGCTAAATTTAAAAGTGAAATATCAGTAATTTTGCTATAAACAATACGTTTTGTAATAACAAATAATTATATAAAAATATTTCGATTCATATCAATTACATTGAATTAATATGGTTACTGCTGGATGCCTGGTAAATATTTTTGGAAGCCCAATTGAACACAAATTACACCTTGTTTAATCATCAAAGTTTGAAACACAAAATCCTATTTCAAAGAGTATTTGAAAAGAGCTTCAATATAAATATTTTTAAAAAATGAGCTCTTAAAAATTGCACAAAAACTCAAAACTTCATATTTTCAAATCACTTTTTTATATTGTTTAGGTTAGTCAAAATTCATAACTAAAAAGGTTGTTTTTGCACCGAAGAAATGCACCTGAAGAAAATAGCATTTTACGTAAAATTTGTGTATATACATGTAATTCGTGAAAAATCATGCAGAAAAAAATTTCTAATGCATTTAAAATTCAGTTTTTGCAGTTATTGGCAGCCCTGTAAAAACTAATTTGATAAAATAAAATATATTATTGTCCACTTAATAAGAATTGAAATGCAGTTATTAGTTAATATCTTGATTCCAAAAATGATAGCCTTATATTTGCCAACTGATAATTAAAATTTATAGCTGAATGATTGATGGTTATAAAGGATGAAACCATAATTATAAAACCTTGTTAAGTACTCTATGTTCGCAAATTCTGTTTGAAGTATTAATTCCTATTTAATAACTTTATATTAGATATTGAAATCCAAGATCCCATATAATGTTATGTATTATTAAATGGCATATTAGAACTAAAGGAAGGACATTGACATCAAGTGAAGACCTTCAAAAGATATTGAAATCAGCAATGCTTCTGAAGAAATCGAGAATATCTCTAGTGCAATAATATACAAGTTATTTAATATACAACCGCGAGTGTAATGTGGTCAAGGTTTGTATATTGATCATATAAAGTAATTAAGGAATTTTAGAGCAGCAATTTTATCAAAAAACTATTCAGTGAGAGACAAAGAATGATTGCTCTGTGTTTCTTAACCAGCAAGATTCCTAACATATTCTGAATATCAAGGTATTCAGCTCTAAGAGAGAAATAAATATATCTTACAAATCACTGCAAACTGTAATCATGAAGGACGCTCAAGAACTAATAAAAAATGAAAAAATTGAAAATTTCAGTAAGTTGCAAAATTTTATACCTTCGTTTAAGGGATGCAATACAAATTAGGTACAAAAGTAATTTGTACCACCTTGAAATTAGAAAGCTTAAAAACTGACACTATGTACACCAGGGTCTAAACTTAGATGCATGTTTCATTAATTTTTTGAATACGTTGCGATTGCGCTTATTTAAGTTTAGTCTAGATTTAATTGTGCACTTTATTGGTACTAAGTTTTTATTGCATCCTGTAATTGGTGTTTTATACAGTAGAATTTTAGTTAAAACTTTTTTTACATATTTTTCAATCAAGTAGACATAGAGTTACTGCACTCAAGGTACTGCAGTTCATAACACAATAGAGATCATGCATTGTTTTACATACCGAGCAGAACTAAATCCATTTTTCCTAGGAAATTAAATTAAAATTGTAATAATAGAAATGAACTTACTTCTTTGACTTGATAGGGTGCACTGATCCCCTTGTTGATTTTTCTTTGATTTTTCTGAAAAAATAGTATTCGTTTATGAATTAAAAAAGCAAATTTAATAAATTTAAAATTATTGCTTTTCTGGAATTGTAATAGCATTGAATATTTTTAGAATTATTTCTTCCTTTATACTTGACTCCGGTAATATAGTGTTTTGAACCTTAATAACAAGTTATATTTGAAACAGTTAAAAAATATTTCTGTTGATATAAACTTTTAAAAACTAAATACAGTTCAAAGAATGCCTACAAATAATTCAGGCGCAAATTCCCAAGCAATTCGAACTTAAGGCTTGGACCTTCAACTTTATTAATCACCTCGATTAATCAGTTTCGCTTTATCGTATTTGTACCGATAAACGAATCATATATAAGCATATTTTCTTATTTTGAACATGAACGAAAGCGTGCTGAAAAACAAATATTTTCATATTTAAATTTAGTATGAATATATACTAGAAGTGCAATTGTGTACTTCTGCTTGCTCTTTAGTAAATGCTTAAGTAAGAATTTTTTGCTTCTTTTTAGTTTTAACATTAATAAATACCAGCGATTTGGGGGTGCAGCGGTCAACCTTGCCTGGCCACTTTTGGCAGTGAATATAGGCCACGATTGAAAGCGGTTTCAATGTCACTGTCCACGGCTGGGCGCGGGCGGAAAACATTATCCATGGTTTTTTCACAGCCATTTTTTTCAATTTTTAATATTTACACTATGTATTTTTCAATGAATTTACAGTTAATTATTTGTCTACCCTGTTCAATAATTAGCATAATTCAGTTCAAAATATAAATACGAAAAAGTAAACACCCAAAAAACAACACATTAGGATGTCCAAAAATTCAGAAGAATTAATTTTTACATTGCCCTCATGTGAAAAATGATAAATCTTAAAATTCTACAATTTTTTAAAATTTAGGCTTACATAAAATTAAAATGTATCAAGAATATATAGATGTGTGTTAACAAAATATTTGTGGTTAATTCACAATAAACTATAAAAAGGATATACCTTGGAGGTGCCTTCTTGTCTCGGTACAATCCTCTTGCCAAAATAAATAGAGCAACAATCATAGTAAAATATGAGCAAAATATGGACCAACTTAGCAAAGAAATACTTGCCTAAACAGACATTTTTATTTTCATGGATGACTCAGTACCAGAAAAATACTAATTGCTTGCTATTAAAATAGTGAAAAATTCAAAACTTACCACTGAATTGCAAATTTTACTACAACCACTTTCCCAAATTATGTCATAAAGTATGGCGATTTGTGTACATTCGGCAATGTTCGACGAAAGCTAAAATCAAAAAGTTTTCAAAATTCAAAGACATATAAGGAATCTATAAAGACCTCATTTTAGAAAAGTTGACTATAAACTGCTACTTTTCAATTTTGTAAAAACAAATCAATTTTGAATTTTTTCTTATTAAAAAATGTGTTCATCAATACTTTTATGTACAGTAAATTAAACACAATATTTAAAAAAAGGAAATTTCCTATTGATTTTAAGAATAATTCACTTTTGCAAACACAAAATACTTAATAATTAAATCTTCTAGGAGATACAGATTTTACGCTTTTAATGTTTTATCATTTGGTTTTTTCTTGATATAATATAATAAATATTTTTTAAGAACTATACAATGGTTTTAACCAAGTTAATTTATTAGCTAATACATTAATAGACATTATGATTTACGTTAGAATTAATGTTCAAATAACAAATACGTTTTAATATTCTGCTTAAGAGGGTTGAAGAGTTTAAATTATCTATTATTTGACATCTGAAAGTAAATTTTGATATTATTTGCTGCTGGGAAAAAAATTGCTGCTTTGAAAAAAATTGCTGCTTTGAAAAAAATTGCTGCTGGCATAAGAACTATTTCTCAGGTTGCTGACCTATTACCTCCTCATGCAATAATTCAGCTATTCCACGCATTTGTTATGAGCCACCTAAATTACGGGAGTGTACTATTTTCAAATTTGAGCACATCATTGATAAATAAACTTCAGCTGCAATATAAATGGGCTTTAAATGTTTGCAAAAGAAATTCTAGTAACACCAAAAATTATATTTTGGAAACGTGTCCTTCTCCTCAACAATTAATACAAATCAATATTGCTACATTATTTTTCAAAGCTGCTAACGAAATTCCGCCTTATGATAAGATAAATCTCCCTGAATTCAAGAAAACTTTCAATAGACGGTCTAAGAAATATGTTGTCACTAGGTTCAGACGTAAAGTCAAAGAAAATTCATTTTTAAACGTAGCCACAAGGCAATGGAATAATCTACCTAACGAAATTAAGCATATTACAAAACTGAAAGAATTCCGAAATAGTGTGAAAAGATTTATTCTTAAGCAAAAATTCATCTCAGGAAGATCTTGGACAGGGTACAAATTCTATAATAGCAATTACACAATTACTAGAATGTAGACTTATTCTTAGCCTTCTTAGCAATGTATAGGTTTGTAAATAGTATGATTTTGTTTTATTTTTTTTAATGACGCTATTTTGAGAAGCCATCAGTTTGTATTAATTGCTTTACCTTCTCTTAATAAAGATTGTCTTATCTTATCTTATCTTATCTTAAAGCCTGCTTTACCGTAGCATTATACACCGTAAATCAACATGATCAACTTGCTATTAAAAAATAACGAATACCAAATAAAATCAAACGCTACAAATAAAAGTCGCCCAATAAAATTATACTGTATGTCTTCTTACACTTAACAGCATATAAATTTACTCATTTAATTTTTTTTCATATCTTAGAGCAGTAAAATTAGTTAACCTACCATCTCCTTAACCCAGTCGATATAGTTTCTCATGTAGCCTTTAATTTGTGATGACAATTTGTTTAGGTTCTAAAATTTAAATAATTTTTTAAGATAAGTAATGATTTTACTTCTGAAAGTATTCCACTAGCGTTTTCACTAATCCACTCGTGAGTTTCGTTGATTGCAGGTAAGAATTGATTTTGAATATTTGTCTAAAATATAAGTAATTACTTTAGACTTCTTAATAATTATTGATAATTGTTTACATGAACATGTATGTTGAAATGAATGTTTATCAAGTGTAACATGGCTAAGTTTGGGAGATATACCATTTGTATTCATAACTGTGGACCCAATGCACAATAAGAACAATAATTCCTAAAATGAGATTTACATCTAATACTTAGAAATTTGCAATCCTTTGATAAATTTATTATGGAAAAGTTTAGTTTCAGTTTGAGAGCTGATCACAAAAACGAATTCGCTTTCTAGAAACTCACAGTAACTACAGATAACTGAAAATTCTCATTATCATGTACTTTATATGATTATGACATCATTTAATAAAAGCAGTAAGAATATAGTACAAATAAGTTTTACAAACGAGTGATAATCTAATCAACAAATAAACATAAATGGGATTTGATTTATACCTCTAAGGCTGAAAGCTTGTCGTCCAACTCGGTTTTCTTTGTTCGAAGTGAATTCTGAAATGACATTGTTAGTCTTTATTTGATTGTTCAGGAATTACCTGCATTGTGGTAAGTTGAGGAATAGAATTATCAACGGCTAATTCTAATTTTCTTTGATATATCACCAATGGTTCCTAAACAGATATGAAACGTTTTGAAAATGGGTTTAATTCAATTCACTACGCTAAAATGATATTAATTTGATTTTTGCAGATGTATAGTGCAAGTTAACAACCCTCTACGGTTATTGCGCGTTATTAGAAAAAGAAGAAAAGCTGGACAAAAATACATGTGACAATATTAATAGAAATAGAAACCTGTAAATTATTTAAATTAATACTATAAAAGGCATTTCAAATTTGCTTAATATCTAGTAAGATAGTGATTTTTGTAAAAATTTTGTAAATTTAGGTTTATGTGTTTTGTATAATAATTTTTTGTATGATATATTAATAGATTTGCTTAATATTTTCATATTAATAAAAAACAAATTTATTCAGAAATTTGCTAAAACATTCTAGCTGCTGAAAATCTATATATATATATATATATATATATAATAATCAATAATGTATGTGTATGCACTCTCTAACTATTAAAAATAATTTTGTAAGAAAATTATTCAGAAACTTTCAAAAACACACTTTTTTATGAACTTAGTCGCAATAGTGAAATTTTTGAAAAAAATATAAACATGTTGTTGAGTGTTGTCCTTCAAGTAAATTGAAACTTCCACATCTACGAAGTGGTTAGCAATTAAAACAAACTGTCTAACTTTAGAAACTAAATATTTAGTTATCTATGCGTGTAACATAAACTGCTATTGGTGGACTCTTAATTCCAAGCAATGAAATCAGTTTGTTTGAAGCTTAATGTTTTTGAAAAAATATTTAAGAATTATATTAATACAGTAAATTTTTGCAGCAATCACTATTCCTATTTTAAGAACAATTTGTCATTGGTCAATTATTCCAAGGGCAGTTTATTAAGTCACTAAAAAAAGCAAAACTAGGTGACCAGCGGCTGCCGAACGTCAAAATTGATTACCTCGCTTACATACTACGATTGATGTCTAGCATATTACATTAAGCATATGAGAAATCTCGTTTATACAGTCATAATGAACAAATTAAGTGACTTACCTTTTGAACATATTGTTTTATTCGCGTGTTTGAAAAGCATTTCACATTTTTGTGCAAGGCGTTTCGTATATAATTTGAAAATGTCTAAGATTTATAATCGCCAACTGAGGCATGCGTTCCATAGTACATTTATACATTTCTGAAATATAATTATTTACATGGATAAGTGGGAAATAACGCATGTAATTTTCACAAAAAATAAATGCACCATGTAGAACTTTATAATGTTATTTTTTCATTTTGAAATTTCACATAATTTTGAAAGATTGTGAATAGATTATAATGTATAGCTGAACTTTACACTGGAAATTTATCATTTAATATACAATATACGTACAGATTCATCCCATCCTACAATATAGCCATTTACTTTCGCCACTATATCAGGTACAGTTTCACAAGAAGTACAAAATTGTGTAAAATCTGGACTTCCAGTTTTCATTTGACTAATCCAATCTTTTACCTAGAAAATACAAAAACTACTATAATTATACCTTAAAAATATAAATTTGGAGGTTGTAAAATATCGTTCACTAGACACTTATCTCTACAATCTTCAAATTTGAGCATCATAGAGAGGTTTATTAAAATGTCAAATTCAGTTTATTCTAATCACAACAATTGATTTGACAACATATCTAATGCTTTGAAGTACTAGCACGTTTCTAGTCCTTGTAAATTAAGGTACCACAGAGTTGCAACTGGGAGTAAATTCACGCTACCCAGTAAAATCTTAAAGTTAATATCCCCTTGACCCGTTTTTTTAAATGTTGTTTTATAGGTTTTGGTAACAGCATGCTTACATATTAATTTAAGTGAAAAATTAAGACTGAAAATATGCTGTTCTTTTTCATATACTGTGAAATTGCGTTACCATGTAGAACCAATTAGTTTCTTTATTTTTAATGGAATTTATGTTTCAACTATGTCAATATTTGGAGATAAGATAGTGTATTGACCATAAAGTTACATGGCATTTATCGTATACGAATTTTTATAAATGAAGAGCATGTTACGATGTAAAGGGTACATACTTGCAAAAGTGATGTTAATTTTTTGAAATTCCGTTACCGAGTAGTTTTGTGTTGATAGATCAAAGAAAAATGAATTTATCAAAAACAAATTCGGTCTCATTGATGAAACTACAAAGGAGTCACATATGGCGCACTTCAACAAAAAATAATTCATTATTGAATGAGTAGCATCCATTTTCCCAGTGAAAATGAAATTCGGTTACTGCTTGACCAGCCCCTCTAGTATCTCACATAATTTAAGATGTGAATAAAAAAACGTATGATATAAGAAATCAGTGTATACAAACGTTATAAAATATTTTTTGGGTTCCGTGCATTCGTACTTTTGTAACTGATTTTCTACAACAAAACCGTAAAACTCGCGTTTTGTTTACGTGTACGCAATAAAAAATAAAAATAAATGTTGATAATTTTATCAATATTTAATGTTTACTACTATATGTAATTTCTGAAAATATTTAGTTCCTTGAGGTGGGCCTGCTTAAGAGCAAAAAACGCTTAAAACGTTTTTTGTAAAAAATGCACTTTTCATGTATTTCAAGCGCAAAAATATTTTTCATAACAAATTTTCACCATAAAATGGAAGCACACTCATCAATTTCCTAATGTTTTGAGAATATTGAAATGTGGAGACAACGGTTGGTGATTTTAATGTAAGCAGTTTGGATGATAAATTAATATTAGTCAATTACAGAAACTAACGAAAATCAATATAAAATGTTCTGAAATCATTATAAGCCATATCTGGTGTTTGCTTAATTCCAATACACTTCGCATATCTCTGCTTTATAATGGAAGGTTAAAAATAATATCATACATCATCAGCTGTGGTTATCAAAGAGGTTCTATTACTGTCTGTAGTAGAGGCTTGAAAATCGTTTAGAGTTGTAATCGTTGCATCTTGTAATAATTTAGTCCCGCTAATGTCTGGAGCAGCTCCACTTAAAATTCCATCTATGTTGGGAAGCAACTAAAAATATTATTCAAGCAAAGTTTTTTTAAAAATAAGTCTTACAAACTGTAGGTCTAAAATTTTTTCAATTGAAAATTCACTTGAAGATCGAAGAAGAAAACTATTATAAAATTTCTCTCCTCTTCTGCATGAACTAAATCACCAGGTAAATAAAAAAGAGATCAGTAAGCTTTACTTTATGATATGCTTCAGGGTTAAGTTTATGGCTTCATTCTTTAAAACAGAATTTGCAATTACGTATGATATTCTTGCATCAAAGCGATATGGATCATCCAGCATCTAAATTACAAAATAGTCATACGATAGATTTTATAAATGAAATTCTAGAGATATTTTGAGCATATTTTATAAGTGTTATTGAAAATTGCACCAAACTTTAGGTTAATATGAACACCTGTACTTCTAGCATTGCATAACTGGCATTGCCCTGGAAAGTTTCCTTAGTAGAAGTTTTTTTTTGAATTTTTGGATAGTCTATTGTAAAGAAGAATAGCGTACTGGACTTGCTATATATTCTCACTCTCAAGGTAAAAAATCGTATCTCAAAATTTAAAAATGTGAATATTTTTCAAAAAATAACGTATCTCAATTACAACATTATTAAAACTACATGCCTTGTACCGTATCTCAGTTTTGAAGAAAATTCGAGATAATCATCCTATGTCTTTCCATTTTTCTACAAATCATTGTTTTTTGAGATACGTTCATTTACTTTGAGAAGGCATTATTGTAAGTTATATTGTATATTTGTAGTTATATTAAGAACAGGTTTTAATGTAAGTTTCATGACTTTTTTGTACATACCAAATGGTTGGATTCTTGAAGATGCGTACACGTAGAGCTCAAAGGAGCACTGTACATAAATGCAAAAATTGCAATAAATCCAACATATAACCCAATAAATATTGAAATGGCAGCACATCTAAAATATTAAGCCAGTTAAAATGTACTATATGTAAGTAATAAAGGCCGGAACAATAACGTAACAATTTGACCTTTGACCTGATGATGACCTCATTTCTCTCGTGGACAGTAGAGCAATGCTCTAGAATCATCTGTAAAGAACTGTGAGGGGTGATCTACCAGGTAATTCTGAGGTAATAACTTTTGCAGATGAAGTCACTATCAGGGTCAAAGGTCATGCTGTCGCATCCTAGCAGCGAGATTTACTACTTATTGATATAAAACTTGCTTCATAAAGAGAAATTGGCCAACCGATTATTTTAGACAGGAATTTATTCCACCAATACATCACATCAGAGTATACTGTCGACAGAAATCTGTATCAATAAATCTATGATTATACATTTTTGAAAAGAGTTAAAATAAATTTATTGGTAAAAGTTATATAAAGTCTACAAACTAACACATGACAAAATATTTACAAAACTATTTACATGTACATTATTAATTAAGAGGCAGCTTAAAAATAATTCAAACATACATTGAGTTTATTATCTAGGCCCAATAATTTTTGTTTATTCAATAAAATTTGTTTGATTTTTTCTTGCGGTATTTATAATTTTTCACACATTTTACATTAATACTTCATTTATTCCATAGGATTGAAGTTTGAAAGAAAATTATTAATTGCGTTATAGACGAATAATTTTCAATATAATTGAGAGTTCTAAATGCCCAGTTAACAATCTTTGATAGTGATGAACATTTTTGCGATGTTATATTTTGAAAAAGAAATGGACAGTAATTAAATTGACTCAGCACAAATAAATAAATTAATTCTAGATAAAACATGTTCCCTACATGACGCAAATTGTTCAAATGTTTGGCTCCAGATGCCATCTTTTTCAATTTTTGGGAAAGAAAATTATCTAATATTATATCATTGTTTATTAGTACACAAAGGTAATTTACATATGTGCTTTGAATAATTTCAGTATCACAAACATTAACATTAATATTTTCAGTGAACTT
This sequence comes from Hofstenia miamia, assembly GCA_900660155.1. Taxonomy (NCBI): domain Eukaryota; kingdom Metazoa; phylum Xenacoelomorpha; order Acoela; family Hofsteniidae; genus Hofstenia; species Hofstenia miamia. The sequence goes on along the minus strand of CABFPE010000159.1, from coordinate 1,195,608 downwards.
TCTTTGTTCTTTGGATGAAAAAATGATAAATTGAGTTTTGTCAGAATTAATTTTTAGTTTATTTATGAGATTTTGAATATCTTTTGTCAGATATCTGGTTGCCTCAAATTGATTTTTTGCTGTTCGTAATATGAAAATATCATCTGCGTAAATAGTGCTGTTTTCTAAGAATTTTAAAATATCATTTACATATAATATAAATAGAATGGGGCCTAATACAACTCCTTGGAGTACACCTAAATTTGTAATAGTATATTCTGAAAAAATGTCAATTTTTTTGTTTTTTCGATTGCTTGGAAAACTCATAATAAAATTTAATGCAGTGAAACTAAAACCGTGTCGCCTTAATTTTTCTATTAAAACATCGAAATTCATTGAGTTAAATGCTTTATTTAAATCGCGAAAGATCATTGATTTTTTTTGAAAAGTTCAAATAAAATTTAGAAAGAAATTTAAAAAAATATTAATAACTAAGGTAATGAAATGCATTTTAGGGTATATTTTTTCAATATTTTGAAACCATTCAAGTGGATCATAACTGAGATTGCCCCTCGTCCGAAAACCCTGCGTTCACCCTTGTTTTTAATGTATGCTTTTTAAGCACTTTGATTGCAAACTGATAAAGGTTAAGTTGTTAGGCTACATAGCACCATGCACCAAAATACACTATGATGATGCTAATGGGATATATTATGAACAGAACCTTATGGGACTATGGATTTCTGTTTCCACAAAAGAGTTAAAACAAATTTACTGAAAAATAGATAAACAAAACCAAAAACAAAAAAAAACAAAAAACCATAATATGTGGAAATATAAAATATTACATTCAGCAAAATGAATTAGTAATTCAATATTAAGATAAAATATTAACATACACATATCCTGAGAGAGCTATTATATGACTCAATAGAGATCTTTCGGCAATTTGGACATCTGGTTTGTAGGTAAGGTACATAAACACCGTCAGAACAAGAATGAAAATTAAGCTGAAAGTGATCAGTAACACTAAGGTCTTCATGAACGACCTAAAAAAATCGTAAAAATAATTGTTCATCAAAATTCCAATGCATTTGTATATTGAATTTAAAAAAACAGTCATAACTACTTTCTATTAGTTAGGTTATATTTTCCAACTTATTTCTATGTTAAAATTTCTGGAAATAGGTGATGTTCAATTTAAAGACTATATTGCCTTTGAAAGCTCTTAGAATTTTCATCATCTCTGATGGTATTTGGAGAATTCCATAGATAGCCATTTGGATTGAACTCTTCGATAGTTGAATTCAGTGAAGTTGAAATATTCATGTAGAGATCATTGATGTTATTTGATGCAAGTTCAGTTAAATTCCCAACTTCTAAATAAAAACAAAATAGAGGTGTACAGACATGTGCTATGAAAATACTATCAGCAATATTGCCAATTTTTTTAACTATTGTAAGTATTCAAATTTTATCAAATTTATACAACTTTTAATTCAAGAAAAACAGTTAGAGAATAAGAGTTTTAGAGAATTACAGAAATTTTAAAAAAATATAATTTATTTGTATTCACTAAATACATCTAAATTCTAAAAATAATTTGGAGTTTTAATAAATGCCCAAAAAGGTGTGAATTGGATTTTGTTATGAAAATAAATAATGCTAAATAGTATACATATATATGTAATGGTTTGTTACAAAATAATAATTACCAAAAATTGCAATTTGAGATGCGTCAGAAATCGTATTAACCATGCTTGACTTTGACTAAATTAAATAAGTTATAATGTAGTTAAAAATAAATGATAAGCAACTCTATATTCTTGATAGAACACAAAATAATGCCTTCTGGCACCAGTAATTTTATCATATTTTCGTGATACTTTAATTTAACAGGTAATATTTGATGAGAAATATATGGTACAACCACATTTTTTTCAGCACATTAAACTTTACTTTTCTAGTTTTAATGACTTCATGTGCACAACTTATTGGCTTATTACAATAGGGTAAAAAAATTTTTTACTTCCAGGAATGTAGAGTTTATTGAATGATTTGATAAATTTCTAGTGATTTTGTCATGTTTGAGTTGCAATTTTAAAATAATTGCATCATTTTTTTAAAAAAATAATGCTCCAAAATATCATTCATAGATTACAAAGACTGTATATTCAAGATTATATAAAGGTTTTGCTTTATTTAAAGCATTGACAATCAATAATTTCTTGGACTATATTTATGCATATTTTAAACTAAAGAAATCAGAATAGATCTCTTCAATCTTAAATGTCAGCCATATAACTATTGTTAAAAGATGAATATCAAAGTAGGAATAACGAATACGTCAGACAAATAATTTTATAGGTATAATAGAATATTTAATTATTTTTCACATAAGCCCATTAAACGATGAATTTTTCATCATTATTTCTCTTAAATAATTAGATTTTGGTCAATTTTGAATTCAAGACAGGTGCTGAAACTTTCACCTGAATAAACATAAGGTCTTAAAGTTTTCCCTAACTGAACAATTGGGTTTCAATTATTGATGCATTCCTTTTCAAATCTAATAAAAGTTATAAAGATAAAAAATAGAAATCTGCAAAATTCATTGGATACTTGGAATATAGAAAAAACCTAGACATTTTATGCTGCAGAAATCATAATTAACTATATTACCTTTCAAAATTACTAAAAATATAAGAAATTTTTATCAATAATAGCTTGATAATATGATTTTTCAAAAGTACCAATAAGTGAAAAATCTAATTGAAAGTGATCTCTCGTGTTTCAAACCGAGATAAATTAGATGTATTTTTCAAAAGGAAATTAAGTGAAAAAAATTGAATATAGAAAGGTTGCTAAATGTATTCTATTGCTAAGAACAAACAATTGGTCTTTACAGTGGAAAAATGAAAATTTTAGGATGTTAGGTATATGCTTACAACAAACAGTTCTTGACACTAAACATACCTGAATGATGGGCTAAAAGTAAATTTATTCATGCAACTAGACATGTACATGGCATTCTAGTACCAAAAACATTAACTTTAATACAATAATATAGAAAAAATAATATAAACAAACAATAGTTTGTTCAAAGTATTTTTACTCAACCACATCTGCAATATGCAATAATATATATTGAGATACTAGATGAAATTACAATTTCTATATTTTCTACATATAAAAGAAGTTAATTTTTTTTAGATAACTTCACAATTATTTGATGTCCTAAGTAACAACAGTAAAGACATTTAATCATTTAAGCATTGCAATAATAATATTTCCAAAAATCATATTTGAGAATGAGACCCTTAGTAGTATACATTATTCAACTCAATTTTTATATATATATATATATATATATATATATATGTATATATGTAGTTGAAAGTTCTTCTTCTAGATTGTCAAAAATAGACTTATTGCTTGCTTAGATGTTGTAGAGTTGTAAACGTGAAGGTAAATTATGATGCTATTTATCTTCACTGCCTATGCGAATACTTATCGATTCATGTTTGTTATTCCTACAGCAAATCACCTGGGTTTGATCAAACTAGGTCTTGGTGAATTTACCACATCTAAATATTAGTACAAATGGAACGTTCTCACACTACTGTATTACTAATAGCGACGTAAGAATTTGGTCTGCTATTGACAAACCAGTGTTTACTGGTAAAATATTTTTTTAGTTGATCGATAAACCAGCTGCTGTGTCGATGCACTAAAAAAAATTGCTTGTTTTTCTGAGTAAGGTGTATAAATATACTAAATTGTTATGAAAAGTTTTATATTTTGACAAAATTTGGCATCCTTGTACTCCGATGTTTCGATTTTAAATTAGTTTTGTGAATACAAAATTGCTAAAGAAAATATTTGTAAGACCATAGCTTGCTAAGCGTCTAAATTTTTTTGAGGATGCCATGACAGATTTTAAAAAAAAATTACTAGTGAGTAAACAGCTAAACAATTTCAAAATTTAATCAATGTTGAGAAAACATTTATCATAAATGAATTTTTTGAACGTTTATAAATTATGCTTTTGAAATAATCACGTTTAAAATAAACATAATGTGGAATCAGAAATTGTCATTAAGGTTTGTTCATATTTTGATCACGTTGGAAAAGTTGCGTGCGAACAACTGGATGTGGTGCAGTTTTGCCTAAAGATAACCTTGCAAAAAAATTTTCAAATCAGTTCAATTTTAAATGCTCTTCAAAGGCAATGAATATTTTTTTCCCAAAATTGTAGAAATTAAAGCAATCCTCTGTTGCCAAATATAAATTATTCCTTATTTCGCAATTAAATACTAAATTAAAAAAATATATAAAATATAATATAAAAATGAATGGAAACATGTCTTAGGAATGAATTATGTCATTATCTCATTGATAACGTAACATAATCTACACAATAATTTGATCTTTATTTTGTACTACACAAAATAATTCCACATACCGCATTAATATCTGATTGCAGGCTCAGTGAGAAGACTTCAGGCTTTGTAGATTCTAATGGGGAATCTCTCTAAACGTTTGAAAGCTTTATGGCACGATTGAAAATATATACGTACATTCCATACATAATCATGATTGATGAGGTCTTTGTAGGCAATCGTAGATGATTTACACGTGGGATCGGAATAATCACACCCAGAAAATTGAGAGCCTTCTCTCAGAATAGAATTGATCAATTTGCTCATGTTGATCATCTCTTGAAAAAGAACGTTTGCTTCATCCCAGGTGTCTATTGCAGAAGTAAACGCTAAACACAAAATAAATCAGCCTCAAAGACTCAAGCGTTCAAAATGAAATTGATAAAAATGTATTGGTGGCCGAATTCAGAAAGGGTTTACACATATCACACGTTAGCTGTTAATTAGGCGCATTCAATCCATTTCACAAAAGGAAAAGCTTAAAAATGGAAAATTTGTGCATATATATATATATATATATATAA
>CABFPE010000159.1:1173101-1189663 GCA_900660155.1 Hofstenia miamia | reverse complement strand
TATATATATATATATATATTTATATGCGGCTAAGACCTTAATTATAGTGAAATTAATGCAAATTTTTTTAGTGGAATTACTGTTTTAACTATGCCAATATTTGGTGATAAGTTAGTGTACTAACCCTAAATGAATATAACATTTATCATATGCGTATTTTATGGAGGAACAGTATGTTATGATGTAAATGGTATATATATATACTCGCACATGTAAAATGATGCTAACAATTTGAAATTCCGCTACCGATTAGTTTTGTGTACAGAGATCAAAGAAAAATGAATTTTTAAAAAAAAAATCTGTCTCATTGATGAACCTACTGAGTAATCACACATGACATATTTCAATAAAAAAATAATTCATTATTAAATGAGTAGCATCCATTTTAACTGTGAAAATGAAATTCGGTTTTTGCTTGACCAGCCCCATTGGTAAAAATATATTTCTGATATTTATTATTCACATCCTCAAATGTTTTTATTATAAAAAACTTGTTGACATTATTAATATTTACTCGCTCTATGTCATTTAGACTTAAGAGTTTAACTACACAATTAATAGTGCATTCTGTTAAGCGTCTACATAAGGTGCAAACAAAAAAATAAATATTAATGCACTGACTTTTAAAAAAATATTTGCAGCTGTTAGTACAAATTTGAATTCTAAGATTTTTATGTTCAATAGAAACATTCGTTTTCCATCAAATCAATATATCTCCAATCAATTTTTAATAATCACAAGGGAAGGCTTTATGTATGAAATGTTTTCTATTGTAATGTAAATCTATGCATAAATTTAGGATGCAAAACGACTGAAAATTCATTCAAATTATAATTATTAATAATTCAATTATCTAGTTCAGAATATTTAAAACAATTTCTATATACCATGACAAAAGATATAGAATTCGAATTTTAAGATTTGAATTCGATCGTATTTTATTCAGTTTTGAGATGCAGGCGAATGTACATAAGCAGGTGCAATATTGAAAAATAGTCAGTGCTTCCAGGAAGTGTTGAAATTATTGATTGATGTTTTGCATATTACCTCGTGTTCAGATTACGCAAATGCAACAAAAATAGAATACTTAAAAGATTTTTGCAATTAAATTTGACGTGCGATTCTATTCCAGTTTAAAATTTCAGTAATAATTTGTGTTCAATTCATATCTCATAAGCATCATCATCATCATCATCATCATCATCATCATCATCATCATCATCATCATCATCATCATCATCATCATCATCATCATCATCACCATCATCAACATCATCATCATCATCATCATCATTATTATTTCATTTCTTCTCACAGATTCATGCCGGTATCCCTCTCAGCTCGGCGAACTCACCAGTTCCCAGGGAGTCTGAGAATTTCCTCAGGACTCTAGCTGTTCCTAACAATGCTGCCTTCTGTGCTACTGGTCCTCCCCACTTTGATACTCCCAACTCCTCCAGGTATCTCTTATGCTTCTTACTCACTGCTCCAAGTGCTCCTACAACTACCGAGACTTGTTCAACTTTCTTTAACTTCCACAGCGTTTCTATTTCCTCTGTCAACTCCCTGTACTTGTCTATCGTCTCTTTCTCCTTGCTTTCTACATTTCTGTCCTTTGGTACTGCTATGTCTATCACTGTTCCAAATCTTTTATCTTAACATTCTCATTTTCTATGACGCTAATTCTTCCCACCTTTTCATGCCTGAATATATACTCATTCTGTGCCAACTTCTCACGCTCTGCTATCAGATGATCTACTGTCTCACACTCTTTCTTTTTTACATAGCCTACACTTATCACTTACTTCCATTCTTCTGTCCATATGCTTCTTCACCCAGTTTGTTCTTATTGTTTGCTCCTGTGCTGCCATTATCAGTGCTTCTGTTTCCCTTTTATTTGTGTTGAAATAAAATTCTAATAGTTTTCATGACGATCAACTAAGTAATGGATTAATTTAGAAAATGAAACGCGAATAAAAAATTATTTCACAAAGTTTAGAAAAGTACAGAAATCACTTCTAATACAACATTCCAAATATACATCCAATATTGAAAACCTAAGCAAACATTCACACAAACGTTGGTTTATATTTTTGTATATTATGTTCATCAGCTTTGTATCACTTATCTGTAGGTTTTTGGCAAGTAAATTATTAAAATTATTATTATTAATAGCTTGCAAAGTTTAAGAAGTCAAGTCTAAAATTTATAAAGTAGAAATCGATGATAAAACAACAAATGATTCAAAAATAATTCTAAATCATCTAAATGCCAAATTAAAATTAAATTTAAATCTTAAAAAAATAATATCTTGATTGTTTTTCAGCTCAAAGAAAAATGTGAATGTCTACTAGCAGCATTCTATAAGTTATGTAAATTAATTGGAAATTTAGAAACTAATAGCTCGATAGGTTCTAACAAAATTCCATATTTGATGCTAGAGCAATACTTTCATATATTCTGACGCCATTTTTAAGTTATATTTAACTAATGTATCACTGATAGTTAATCAACGGCTAGTCTAAAAAAACTCTGATGTCACACCAAATTGCGAAAAAGGAAATCGTTTAAAAGCTGAAAATATTTCGCCAATTTGTATTATGCATCCATTTTCTAAATGTGTTTAAACTCCTTATTCGTTTGCAAATTTGTAATTATATCGGAAATAATATTTTGTCCAAAAATAATTTGGACTTTCGCATTTTCAATGAACATTTGAATCTGTATTGTCATCTCTGAAAAAATCAAGCAAAGTCTTAGAAAAAATTTAACTACTGCCAGTGTTTGTTTAGAATTAATTAAGGTTTACAGTTTCATGTATATCTCAATCCTTTACGTAGGAAAATATTAATCAAGCACTTTAATGAACTTTTTTGTGTCACAAGGAACTGTGCTTATTTCCAGGTTATTTTCTCCATATGTAATCGAAATGTCTCATAAAAGTGTATATAATGATAAAAATCAATATGCTAGTGATTTATGGCTTGTAGGTACCTCGACAAACGCGGTTTTAGCAACAAAGTCTTTTAAAAATGAACTTGACAAACTAACATTGTACTTTAATTATAATATATTGAAAATTAATTCTGAAAGAACCCACTTTACTATTTCAACCCCAAGCGAAATTCCTGCATATAAAACTTAAAACTCACTGTGAAAATGAAACTTTTTTTAAAAATGAAAGTATGCAAAACCATGGAGTGGAACTTGATAATAAACTAACATTGGACAATTTTCTATCTAAAAAAATCAATGAATTTGCTTCTAGCATAAAACTACTATTAACATACGAAACAGAAAAATGGCATCTTACCCAACTGATGCATTCTATTATTCCAAGTAAATTTAATTATCGCAGTTTTCTCCTCCACATGAAAATTTAACAGCTTTAAAGACTCTTAAAAATTTTGTTTCAATATAGATTGATCTGAGAATCAAACACAGGGTCTACTGTATAAATGCAAAATCAGAAATCATATATTTTTGTACAAACAATGGGACTTAAGACTGTTTTGGTAAATAACAGAAGTGGGCCATTTTGCTTTCATAGCATAAACCAGTGGAATAAACTGACAGTTGAAATCAAACAACAAAAGCCCTATACAAAAATCTCACAAAGAAATTTCAAATACACAAACAAGTACAGCATGGTGATCAATTTACATATGAGAATTTCTTTAATTTCTAGATTTTCAGTACGTAAATTTATTGGGATTATTTTCTATATTTTGTAAATAGCTTATTATATATTGTGTTTGTTCTTAAAATTGTATTTTTTTGATTATAGCAATAATTTTGATTTTAGTCTGTTATTATATTTTTAGATATTCCTGGAGATATTTTTTCATGTAATGAAGTTGATCGCGAGCATCGGTCTCGACCGAGGCAAAGATAAAATCTCTAATCTCGTCTCAAATTTTATTAGGTCGGTATTTTGTTAATGACGTAATAACTAAAGCCATTAAATATTTCTCTCTTTTAGAACCGATATTTTTAGCAATGTAAATAATAAATAATTTAATGAAAATTTTGAAATGAAATTGAAGCATCGCAACATTATAAATCCTTAAATATGTTTGAAAAAGGTTAAGTTGGGACTCGAATTCAGTCGATTTTTCGCGAAATTAGTTATTTCTCTACAACAATAAATAAGATATGCTTATGCCCGAACACTCGCAGACATTTTTTCGAATATTAAGAAAACTGATATAAAATAAATTAGAATGGCATTATTTTCTAATGTTATATTTGTAAATACATACATTCCAAGACAGTAAATATCTTAAATAATGAAATTCAATAACAGCAATAAGATTTTAATAATGACGTAGTGATGACGAAATGCTAGGTAATTTATGAACAAAATAATTCACTATAATAATCCTCACTATAGGTTTAAGCCCAAGAAAAGGAAGATCAGTAAGTCCTTCCTTTCAGATGTCAAACCCGTTTTGAAGAGGGAACCTCTTGAAATTCCCAGTAATTTTATTAGAATTTCAAGTATAGAAGTGTCTCAACATAATAAAATTTCTGTATACATTCCAGACATGTGTAGTTGTAATGAGCTACCTGATCTGTTTACATCTTACCCATAGTCTACTACACTTGTATCAGAGCTATTAAATCAGCCCTTTTCAGGGCTACTCATTTAAATCGAAACATTGTGTTAAATTTTCTTTTTCTGAATTCATTATTATATGCATCGATCAGTGGCACAGGCCTAAAGATATAGCCAAAACATGTTTAATTTTTGAAGGTGGTTTTCTGTGGGCAATTCTTCTTTGCTTTTCAATATGAATTAACTTTTTATAATTTTGCATTGTACATTAAATATATATTCTACCGGTTGATTTATCTCGTTTTTATTTTAGAACTGTGAATTTTTTTGAAAACGTATTGCTTTTCATATAGACGTATTTTTCGATTTCTTAAGTATAGAGATTGTCATGAGGTGAAAATTTTGGCTCAAACCTGGTCCATTTAAATATGTACCGGATCATAACATCTCATGCTTAAATATTATTTGATTTTTCGCTATACTGGAGCAAATTTGGGCATTTTAGAAACGTATGATCCCGACCCATGTCCATCTATGGATTAGATGTATTTTCACTGAGATTATGAAGATTAGTAATACATAATACCTATAATCATCTAAATGTATTCATTGTTATCATTAATCAAAGATTATTGAAAAGAAAAACACATTTTGCACAGTATGTTTTCATAACAATAAATGTAACTGGTAATCAATGAATATTACAAGTACTATAATTAAATTACGCTTATTCATTTTAACAAATATTTTCTGTTTACTTCAAGAAAATAAAATTATTTCGTTTTTTGGTTTGGTTTTGCATGAAAACAACGGTTTCGGATTTTTCGATATAACGCCGAGTCCAAGCCTGAAATAATATTGTTGTTTTTTCTTTATTCGTGGGACAGCTTAATTTAACTGCTTTTTTGCAATAATATAATAGAATTGAACGGGGTTTTGTTTTGTTAAAAAATGCTGCGATTGGATTGCACCAAAGATTCAGGCTGGCTATTAGGCAACTTTCTTGTATACGCTTGGATCAGTTTTTGATAAATTTTATATACTGTAATTGATGTATAAATGGTAGACATCACTGAAAATTATTGAAAAACGATAACCCGAGGCCAGTAATACAAGAAGAATGCGATTACCTCAAATCTTTTATAAAATTAAATTGATATAATTTTTCAGTATAAGAAGCCAGACATTATGAGAACACTAAATAAATACATTGGTAACATTTCTGAAAGTGTCAAAAAATGCGAAACAAAACTAGAACAAAGCAAAGAATTTCTACAAACAATGGTTGTTAGTTTTTATAAATTTATAACCTCACCATTTCAGTTTTTTCTATTATACAAACAAAATTATTTTTTAAAATCAATTTTAATGTTTTCTTAAACTTACTTTTTGATTTGATGTATTTAGCGGAAAAAATACATAAAAACCTCTCCTTTTTCAGGAAGCGAAATTTATAATAAAGAAAGCATTTACTTTATCATGGTTTAGGTCATTGAAAGAAACCGAAATATTAAAATTTTATTACAATTTTCTCCCCTAAGTCTTCCCAAATAGAGAGATGATATTCGAAGCTTAGTCTAATAAGAAACTATCTGCGAGCAATTATGAACCTTTGTCGGTAGAAATTGCTAATGGTATTGAAAATTTACAAACAAAAAATAAAAGAAACTGTTAAATTGCATTGTTTATGACTTAAATTTGTTCAAAAAATATGTTCATCTATAGTTCATTAAAAAATAATAAGGCCACTTTAAATATATATACTATACACATGAAAATTACCACAACTAAATGGTTGTTTTTAATATTCCTTACTTTAAAGCATATGCAATTATATATTATAACATATTCAAAAATCATAAAACTCCAATAAAATCGTTTACATAATGCTAAATATTAAGCTCTATTAATACATTTATTTATTATTTATAATCATAATTTAGTGAATTTCATATCTAAGCTTTACTCAACATAACACATGTCTTCATTTTGAAAACAAATTTTTCTAAATCACAGAATTGCTATATCCATGAACAAATAATTGCAGTGTTGAGCATGAGACTGAAGGCTATTGCATTGCATTTAAAAATGCATTTTCTAGCACAGTCTTCAGTTGAAAATTATTTCTAGCAGCATAAATGGATGTTTCAGAATAAATAAAAGAGTTTGAGATGGTATGCCTCTTATCGCTAAAATCATAGTTCATGTGTTATTTGCTGTGATAAAGGCTCGAGGCTTTTGTAAAAATCAATTCATGCAAACAGGGTGGATTTTGTCAACAGGTTTAGTCAATAAATTATGTATGAAAATGACATATACGTGGGGAAAATTTTCCATCACTTACTGGCATGTCGAAATTATGTTTTAAATAGCTTAATTGTTAAAAATATTTTTTAATATCAACTATTTTTACTTCATAAACTTATATTTTACTGTCATAAACTTACTTTGTTAAAATGCTATCAATAATATAGCAAAGCTGGAAGTAGTCGAGTCCGTTTCCGTCCGGTCAGGTCTTCAAATACTGCAGTCCTGTCGGTCCGAGATTTTCCTAAAATATATGCAAAGTTAAAACCTTTTTCATTTTTTGTATTTCAATGCAAAAATGTATTTCCAAATTTATATGTACAATACTAACTTATACATGTTCACATATTTATTTCTTATTTAGTAGTTTTGTCACCACTATACCAGATCATTTAATCAAATTTGAAGTTCAATCGATATAATTTTTCTTAAACTTTTATCAGTGATCTTTTATCACATTGCAACACCTCCTCCTGTTTCTTTCAATGTAACTCTCTGATTATTAAATTTGGTACCATTCATTTTGATTGATACCAAGCCAATAACTTATCAAAAGAAAACTATTAAATCGGACTTCTATATTCAAAGGTTACATTGGTGACAGGAAGTGTGATAGAGACCACCCTGAATCAATCTTGCAATTTTACAATGGCCTGATTCTACCTCAATTATTGTGTTACAACACCAATCGAGTTAGTCAACCAAAGTCTGTTGATCTCACAGTGTCATCATCAGCATCATCCAAAAGATCAGAATTTTAATGCTTGACGTATGCAGTGTACGCCTCTGTGGGTACCGAGATTCTGATTGGTTCTCTTATATTGCATGCCATCGATGGTATTGCAGTATATGCGATAACCGAAGCAGTACGTGACCCATTCTTTACTTGTTTTAACTGCCAGCGAGAATAATTGACTCGTATTTCGGTGTCTCATTATGTATTGTAAAAGCGTTCCGAGTGCCTCATTTTTTGGCATATTTAAGGGTCAGCTTAATTAGTTTTAACGATCTGTTTTTCATAGCACTGAAAATGTGATTATTTAATCTTAGGGATAATTAGTTTGAGGTTCCTGTAGATAAAAAAAAATTCGTTTATGACTTTTAGAAATGAAATATATTTCTTGAAATGTGCCCCATTTTACGGTACATAATATAGTATCGTGCAAAAGTTTTAACCATTCGCAGAACCAATAGTTCAATAGTAGTTTACTTCAGTTCTGATGAAGATAATCAAAATTTGAAACATTTTACGTAAAGCCCAGGTCATGTGCTTCCTTGCATAGGTTTTAGTATGTTCTTAAACAAAGCGAATGCATAATGAGAGTGACAATTTGTTTACAACCGTGCAGAAGTTTTAGTCACTTTCACAAACCCAACATACACCTTAGTAAAAACTGTTTCAAAATAAGAATAGTTTGTTATAATAACATTGAAAACTTTAATTTCCATGCTCAAGTACATGAGATGGTAAAACAAAATAAATAAATAAAAACAAAACTAAACATATTAAACTTGTTCACAAATGTCTGTGAAAAATGTTTTTTGATATGTGATTTAACATAAAATACATTAAAAATTTGAAAAGACGCGTGGGAATAAAACTCTTCTTAAATGCTTCTGTTCTTGTTAACACTGGAATGTATTCTTTTCCGCTTCTGTTATGACGCATGTTTCGATTTTTCATAAGTACCTGGTGTAATGAATGGCGATTATTTCTATATATCTATTTCCTAATCTTGGATCTTCTTCATCTCTTATCACGAATGCATCCATATATAATATATATTGTCGCAATAATTTTTGAAAAAACAAGATCGAAAGAATTTGTTGATGTCATTAACTTATTTCCTCCATAAATAGCTATACCATATCGCACTTTGGATACAGCAATTGCTTCAAACACCTTTGTTCTATCTTTTATATTGACATTATTGTGAATTAGATCACGAAAAATATATAATGTTCGATTTAATTGATTAAGCATTTTGTTGATATGACTTGAGAATGTCATATTTTCCTGAAATATTATACCTAATAAACTAGCTTCTTTTACGATTTCAAATTCTTTTGGAATAGTACAATTGCAATTAGATGATGAATTTAAGGAAAATCTGATTTGTTTTGATTTTGAATTATTGATCTCTAAGTTATTATCTTTGGCCTATCTTATTACATTATTAACTTCTTCTATGAATATTGATTTCTCTTGTTCACTTGCACGATCAACACAAGACTAGATGGGGTCACATCATGCGAATACTTAGGTAGTAATGATGTTTTATGGATTTTACGAAGTTTATCTCCTGCCATACTAAAGATATTTGGACCTCCTACTGTTCCCTGTGATGATCCAAGATCTATTGGAAGTGCAGTTTCATTGTTCTCCCACAATAATTGCTGCTTTCTACCTATGCTGAAGTCAAATAGCCCTGTACATACTTGTGAGTACTTTATAAAATCAGGAAAATTGCTAGCAGCTTGTTCTTGGCATAATTGATCGAAAGCTTTAGATAAGTTTATAAAAGTTGAATGAATCCCTGATATTTTATTGAAAACTAAGTGTGATAGTATATAGAATTGAAATGTAGCTAAAAGATCAATAGTTGACATTGATTGGCGATATGCGAATTGAAATGGATCACCAAATGATTCGATTTGAGGAGTGATAAAAAGGCGATGAACAGCTTTTTCAAATATGCGTGAAGCAACTGGGGTAATACTAATACCACGTATGTCATTTACAGTACGAGCAACTGCACATTTTGGTATTGGCACGATATTTGCAAGCTTGAAAATTTCAGGAAAACGAGCTGATTTTAAAGACAAATTGAAACAATAACAATATGGTGGAGCTAAAGTGACCCAGTGTTGGCGAAATATCCAATGAGGAATCCCATCCGGTTCAAAGGAATTTCAGGCAAATCAAGTGTATCCAATTGTTGTTCGAGAAAAATTAGCTGTGGCTTAGAATTTGACTTCCGCTTTGATCGTTCACATAATTGTTCATTTAATAATTGTGGATTAAAAGAAGAATGATCAATTTTTGCTGAACAGTATTATCTGTGTGTTATATTATTTACATTTCGCCACCAACCCTTGACATTTTTGGTAGATAAATAGTCAATTTTCATCTGTTGTATTCTATGATCTTAGGCAATATATTTATGCACTTGCGACTTTTTTATAGCAAGGTGTTTCTTATCTAGAAGGTACTTAAATTTGGGAGTAACCCAATTTGGATCACGATTACTTATCCACACAGTTCTAATAGGATAGCAATTTTCGAATAGTTCCTTTATGTGCTGTTGAAGCTTAGTCAATGCAAGATTAGCGTCTGTAAAATCATAAATGTAATCAAATGAACTAGGTATAAGTGCAGTTGAAAATGCTAGATGAAACCCAGCATCTCAGTCACGGAAAGATAATTGAAAGCGTTTAACTGGGAATCGACCAATTGGGTTTACAAGAACCCCAAGGTGATCTGTTGGGAAGCTTGGTGATATAGTTGCAGCGTAATCTACAAGATGTGGAGAGTTTGTAAGCACTAAATCAAGTGAAGATATACCTCTTGTAGGACCATTAGTTACAAGATCATTGATGTTAAGATTATTGAAGTCTCCTAGTCAAAGGTAAAGTGGGATAATTAATCTGTATATTTTGTACGGATGTATTGAGATAATAATTTGTATCATTGTTAGAAGAAGGGGGTGATAACTAACATTGACGATATGTTTGGATTCTTTGTTACAATCCACCCCAATCCACATAGATTCGCAATTCATTGATGTTTCAATAATATAAGAATTAAGTTCCGATTTAATGTATGCAAGAATGCCACCTCCACCATGCATATTATTACAATTTCGCCTTCTACAGGTACACACATCTTCGAAATATGTCATAGCCATTTATAGATATATAGCTATTTGGAATGCATTCCTTAAGATGAGATTCAGTTACTAAGCAAATGTCTATATCTAAATTATTTAGATCATCAGCCAAAATAGATGAAGCCCGTTTTCTTAAATGAACAACATATTTTTTGATAGACCTGGCATTTATAAGCAGAATACGGGGGTACATGTATTTCCGATCTAGTCAGTCAAATTGAGGTTTAGAATTTCCCCAATCAATATACTTAATAAGTTGGTTCATTTCGATTATTCTACGAGGACAATTTGAATCGAATGAGCTGTGGTTTGCATTATTATTGTTCACACAGTTGACACATTTATGATTATTTGTGTTATTTTTAACAGTACAGAGCTTAGATTCATGGTCTTCTCCACAGTAGCCGCATTTTAGCTTAGATGTACACTTTGACTTAGAATGTCCATAGCCCTGACAATTTGTACACATTCTTGGTTTAATGATATCACTTGGTTGTAAAGAGATATATCCTTGGTTCAGCAGCAGTGATCTAGCATGCGCACTTACACGTGCAACTACAACATAATCACCTGATTTTACTTTATAGGAATATAGAAAGTTAAAGTCATTTTCTGTTATGTCGATATTTTTGTTGCTTTCAATGAGATTTTTTACAAATTAATTAGAATTAAGTGGTCCATATGTTGATGAAATATAGGAAATTGATATAGTGGGCTTCAATGACATTGGAATCTTGGGGACATATCCTAAATTTTTTAATGTATTAACAACATTATCAGTATTACCATTGTCTAGAAATTTAAGAACAGCTTTTCCTGATTTTGTGCTACGAGCATTATATAGAGAAGGCGAATCAGAAGGAAGGTCCTTGAGCAAGTCTTTCTGTAATGAATGAACTTTTTCCTTAGAGAAAACTTTATTATCTGAATCAACATTAACTGCTTGTAGTTTTGCTTGAACATTTATAGATTTCTGTCTATCAGTTTGCAGTACTTGAGCAAAAGTTTGTTTTTTTATTGTTGTAAGTATTAACTGGTGGAGCCACATCTGCTTGTGTAATTTGAACTAAGCAATTCTTCAATGATCATGGATTTACATTGAGATATTTTTGGAAGAAAGTCTTTTTTTATTTCACTTTTCATAGGAGATTTCTTTCTGAATGTTACATTAATAACTTCTGAGATATCATCAAGAATTTCAGTAATTTTCATATTTGTTTAATATCATAATCCAAGTAACAGTTAAATTGAAGAATTTTTTTTAACATAAAATTCACATGTTAAAATTTATTAAGTTTAAAAATTTAAAAATAGTAACAAAACACACATGTAACTAAAAGTTTGAGTTAGTACTTGGAATGACTTCCCTTGACGCGCACAACTTCAGCCACTCTTTTCGAAAATGATTCGAAAAGTTTCATTATTGTAGCAGCCGGAATAAGTGCCCATTCTTCTTGTGTGACTGCCCAAAGTTCGTCCCTGTTTCTCGGGTGCTGTTCCTGAACTTTTTGTTTGAGAACATCCCATAAATTCTCAATATTGTTAAGATCGGGACTTTGGGGAGGCCAGTTCTCAACGTACGAAATGTTGTGGTACTCCAAGTAACAGTGTGAAACGTGAAGTATGCGCCAATGCACCGTCTTACTGTAGCACAACTCCGTGTTGAAGGATATTTCACAATGAATTATCCAAAATACGACAATATTCGGTCGAATTTATGTTTCCATGGCATCTCTCTCTAGGACACGTACGCCATCTGCTCGTATAGCCCCCCAAACCATCTGAGAAGTAGGAAATTTTGGAGTTTTGCTGGTTTTTCATGGAATCGTGTTCCTGGAGGTCTACAGACGCATTTCCTAAATCGCTCGTCTAAAGACAAAAAGCACACATCTGTGGAGATGCGCTCGCTCCAATTCCCAAAACGCCACATGTACCTGTCTTTGCAATATTTTAATGTTTTTCTTTTATGTGCCAAAGTGAGAAGTTGTTTTTTGGCTGCTATTCGGCCAAGGAGCCCGGCACCTCATAAAAATATTTTTGTAGTGTCTACTGATATAACAGTAACTAAATCAGTGGACGTTTTCTCGAACAATTATTCGTTTTTGTTTGGGCTTCAGAATAGGAGGATGACCCGTTCGGGGTAAGTCCTCAACTGGCAAACCACTTAGGTGCTTTTCAACGATATGGCGAACTGCTGTTGGAGAAACAGACAGTTGTTTGGTAATTTTAAACCTTTTCTGACCGGAACGAAATAAATCAAAAACTTCGTGACATTTCTCAGGTGTAATACTACCCATAGTTTCATAAACTGGTTGCTTCTGTTTAATTTGGCACAGAAAGAGCAAAAACCTGTCAAATATTGACAAACATATTCAAACACATCCACGAAAATTGAATAAAACTTATGCACGGCTGTTTACTGGTTGTTGACTATCAGCGTATGCAGTAATCTTTTTTATTTTCTCAGTAGACATCATTTTGCAGTGTATTTAATTGGAATTTGATCGAATAATTAAAATTGGTAACTTTGAGGATTAATAAAGTTATTATAAAAAGTGACTAAAACTTTTGCACGAGATTTTATTTCGGCCGTATTTCTTTATATAATTCACACCCAGTGTGAACATCCACAATTCCACAATTTTTGCTTGTATTAACAGACAGGCGAAATTTAAAATAAATATATTCTCCAAAGCATGTAAAGAACTAACTTAGAATTCATGCGAGTAATAGTTAAATTTTATTAGAAAACACATTAAAACTGCGTACTGGCAATTGCAATTATCACAGTGCCTTGTTCCTATACACAAATATTAAGTCACACCTGCACTTGATTACCACGTTTAATTGAAATGTCATTGCCTATAAAATTTCGGCAAGCAATAAACAGACTCAACGATGGAAAAATTTTTGCAAATTTTTTCATGGTTTTTTTGCTTCACTATTATTTAATTCCACATGGTTGCTAATGAATAAATACTTTTCATCGAAATTCGTTAAATTTCGTTCTTAAATTAATGGTGCACAATGTATTAGTTTGACAATAAAGATATTTCCCAAATAATTAATCTAACACATGTACAAAAACATCTTAAAATAGAAACAGCTGCCTGGGATCCAATAGACTTTGCTAAACATCCTTTAATTCAAATGACGATGTTTAATATTTTTATATTTCCTTTGTCCTAAAATATATTGTTTACTTCATAAAGAAAAATGGAGTTTTATTTCATATGATTATTCATAAATTAATAATTTAGGCTTTTGTTGCTTTATTATGAGCAATAAATACCGAAATTCTTTTATTAATTGTATTAATTAACGTTCAAAAAGCACACTGTTAGAAAAATGCCGGATTTGGCGGGAAGTGATGTAATTGGATTAGATAAAAAACCATCTGTATTTAAATTACTACAAACGTTTTATTTATGCAAATCAAATATGGAAAACAATGGAGAATCACAAAGACGCTAAAGGTAAATAAATATTTAATTTAGGCTCTAAATTACAGGTGCATCACTCAGCAAATTTTGGAACGGACTTCTCCAAAATGAATATTAATTATTTATTTTAATTCCATGATTCAAGGAAATGTTGCTTGGATATTCAAATTGATGCCAAATAATTAAAGGCCACATCAAATTAACTATAACCAGTAGTTATTGAAGTTATAAACATCTAAAACTCAAACTGTGAAGTTAATGTCCAACATATCATCTTGTTGTGATGGAGAAGGGAATATTATTATGTCCACTTTTGATGTTGGATTTGTTCCACAATATATTGGTAAGCAGGAAAGTGTTTGGATACAATGGCTACTTGATTTGAGTGGATGGCTCATAAAAATAATTTTACCCCAATTGTCAAAAGGTTTGTATTTTTTGAGTAGTTTTGGTCTACAATTTTAATTTAGATGAGTTGGTTAGTATTTTTAATTCTTCATTTCACAATGGTTCCGTTTCGAGTAACGTTTTTCAGGTAAATATTTTGTGGTCTACTGTATGAAAACTAATATTAACAATGCAAATACACATATAAATGTAATTATGTCATTGTCAGCTGAAATTTATTGTCAAAGTTTGTATTGTAAGAAATTTTGGAAAATTTATGATTTCCAAAGTTTAAGCTATGCAAGTTTTCTAAAAGCTCTCAGTAACCATGTGAACAGTTTACAACAGTTTTAATATGTTAATAATTATACAGATAGTTATCATAAACACTGACAAAAATTATTTACCGGTTATTATATATATTTTACTTAGTCTGAATTCGAAAAAATTCTGCTTGGTCACATTTGACATATTTGTGGTTTACAAGAAAAGGAGATATATTACAAAATAGGCTTTGTGAAAAAGACGTGGTATTTGGAAGAGATTTTGAAGTATTATATCAAAAGCCTAAAAAACGAAATGATTTTAACAAGGATAAGGGATATATCCTAGTTGTAAACCTTGGATATATCGCATATAACTTATTTGCCTTTTAAAAATTAGGCCAAATCTTTATTTCCTCCCAATCTCACATTCCTTCGAACAAATATATGTGTTGTTAAACTACATAAATTAACTCCTATTAAGATATAGTGTAGGGGAGGAGTAAGCCGTCCTAAATCCTAAAATATTTACCGGGCAATGAATACAGAAATATTTCAATCAACTTCAAGATTTGCTCAGTCATGGAAGTCTTTAACTTTGCTACTGATTTGATTATTATGTAGATATCCGTTTATAATAATTTCTTAAAAAATTAATAAATATTACAGGCTGCAAGGACCTTAATAACCTTAAATTTACTAATTTTCTATCCCTTTGTGATTATATAGATAATGATTCTACCATAATCTTATATGATCTGAGGGGAGGATTTTCTCACTACTTCCCATTAAGCTTTTGATTACTGCTCAAAAACATATGGAGCCTTCTGAAAGACTTGGTGACTTCCTTTATTGGGGATCATAGTCCCCAAATATAAGTCTTCAAGTACCTGCAAATTTTACATATGGCAATGTTTTTCAACCAGTGGTATTGTTTGTTCAGAAAAAGTAATCAAAATAAGCTAGAAACTTATATTTGATAAGTTAGGAACGAATCCTGTGGTCTCCATCACTTTCCAACTGCTAAGCCAATATTTAATTTATTTCAAAAATTCCAAATGTATTATTTGATGACGTCATCATAATATTTATTACATCAAATTTCTGAATATGCTGATAGGAAGAATAGTTGTGCAAGTCTTCGTTTAACATCATATTCCAAATCGTTCTGTTTTCCTTGACCTGAGGAGCCCAAAAAACTCAGGCCAAAGAGGGATAATATTCACTATTTCTGTTTTTAGTTTTATCATGTGTGCTGTATCATGAGCAGATTTGCTTGTGTAAATTTCAATTAAATATATATTTTCAATATCGTATTCGTTCCTATATTATCCACAGTATGTAATTCCGAGTTGCATAAACTTACATATTAACAACATAGATTTTAGAACATTCACTCACACTTTTCTTCTACGTTGAGTTTCCTTTTGCCAATCATTGTCACATGTGTCTTCTTAGTTATTTTGGTTCTTTTGATGATAATTTTTGTCTATTACTGCTTTTCAAAAAAATCAAAGGCTGCAGATGTTTCAAACTGTGTTTTCATGACATGCATCGTACTCATGGTGATTTCTCTAATTATTTGTGCGTAAGTTATCCACTTAATAAAGCATAAAGTTTAGTGTTATACTCAATTGATAGTAAGTTTATGAAAAATTTACTAATTAATCACTGTATGTGACATACCATTTATTCATTTTAATATATATATATA
>CABFPE010000159.1:1152287-1172906 GCA_900660155.1 Hofstenia miamia | reverse complement strand
ATATATATATATATACATATATATATATATAAGTAAAATGAATAAATACTAAAATATAATTCTAAAACGTTCAATTTTTGGTAAAATATTGTCGACATGACATTGAGTGAAGGAAAATTTTTCGCAAGTTTACATAATTTTTCAATTTTTAACATTTCATTCATAGTGTATTTTCTAAGTCTGTTGACAAATTCCATCCTGTTTAAATGACTTAAATTTCACAAAGCCTCGATCCTCTATTACAACAAACTACAAGAACTATCCTTTTAGCTGTAAGAGACCTGACATTGTAAATTTTTTTATTAAGTCTGAAATTTTAATTTATGCTGTTAAAAAATTATTATTTTCAACTGAAATATTTGTGAAAAAAGTTTTTTATATGCAATGAAATAGCCTTTAAATGGCTTTATCATGTATTTATTACAATGAACATAGGTACACAAAAAAATTGAAAAATTTGTTAGGTTGAGTAATGCTTGGCTATGAAAATTACTAAATTATTATTATAAATAATACATTAATATATTTATAAGTCTTAATATTTTACATTATGTAAACGATTTTATTGGAGTTTTATGGTTTGCTTTTGCAATAGATTTTTCAATGTGTTATAATATTTAATTGCATCTGCTGTAAAGTAAGGAATATTAAAAACAATTATTGAATTATGAAAATTTGCAAGTGTGTAATGCTTATTTAAAGTGGTCTTATTTTTTAATAATAGTTTTGAAGTTTTGGAAATGTTTTCTTTAATTCATATAAATAGCGATTTTCAAAAAAATATTAGTTTTCACAATTTTGATTTGCAACTTTTTGGCTTAATATCTTATTTATAGTCTCATTTCAAACTCAATTCCTGCATAAGTTATGCAGCCATATCAAAATCATATACATTTGGTACGAATATACATATTATACGTACAGAACACACAATCGATTTGAAAGCAGGGGAAATCTTTTTGAGTAAGAATATTCAATGCTGTAGTTAATATAATAATATTATTGGCAAAGATATTGATTTGAATTACATGCATTCTGAACTGTCAATCCACTTAGTTCTGCTAAGACCTTGGTTTGTGATCAGTCGTTCGAAAATTTTTGTCATTGCTTTAGGAATTTTTGGGGAATGTTTCAGTCAATAAATGCTTTTTACAATGTTAGGCTAAGATACTGTGATTGTGGATCCTCAATTTGATAGGGAATTATTGTTTTTCATCAATGCATTTGGACCCATTTTGATCTCTATCATAGACAATTTATTGCTATGTTGCACGACTGTTTTGATGTTCATTCAATCTATATCATTTCCCAGGATATTTAGCTTTGACTTCACATACATGAAATACAGAAAAGAAAGTTATTTATAAGCATAGACGTCCAGAAGCATCTTAAAAATTCCTCGAAAAGTCATGAATTGTGTTATTCATTTGAATATGAGTGCGCTTTAATGTTGCTATCATAAGCATCATCACATTCTTATTTTAGGTTATAACATTACTAAAAACTTAAAAAAGTTTTAATATGTGTCACAAATGCGATTCTCTAAAACAAAAAACACCATAATAAATTTTATAAAATCACCTATTCTGCACAACGTGACTAAAAAAATGGTTGAAATTCATTGATCATTAACATAATTTATAAGTAATATGCAAATGTATGATTGACTATTAAATATTATGTGAGTGTTAACCAAATTGAACAATAACTATACGTGGAAAAATTTTTTCATTGAACATATTAAGAAATTAATGAATGCGCCTTCTTCCGACTTCAATGCATGCAAGGTCATTTTTGGAAGAAATATCGGCAGAATTTAAAGCCTTATTATTTCATTGTTTAGTCAATGTAATTTTAAGCCTATCTCTAATATGTATATTGTCATATCTATTTTCGTTTTTCGGCGTTTTAAGATATTCATTCTACTAAAATTGGGCTATCAACGTAGCAGTAGATTATCATAGACTTAATAAAATCCATAGTGATAGTTCTATATAAATTTCCTAACGACATTCTTGAAAATAATTAATAATGCTTTCTCATATAACAAAAATGATGTTCTTGCTTCAATTTAATCAATGCACGAAACAAATGCGCACATATAACTGAACCAATTATTAATTGGAAGCGACTAATGAAATACTTATTTATAAGCACAGCTATAAATATATTGGATGAATTACCAAAATACAGGGTGCTAGTTAGATTTTTTAATAGAGCATCTCCACCACACGCAACTTAATAGTTTCTTGTATTTTTTGGTTGTCATTATACAATACTGCAGATAGTTTCTTATTATACGAAACTTCCAAAAAAACTTCTGTATTTGGAGAGGTCTAGGGAATATAAAAATTGTAATATTTCGGCTTCTCTTAATGACTTTAACCATGACAAAGTAAAAGGTTTTTTCTATTTTCAATTTGGCTTTCTGAAAAAGAAGAGGTATTTTTCCGTTTTTTAGCTGTACAAGGGGGCAGCACGGCTCCGCTAAATACATCAAATCAAAAAGTACGTTAAGAAACATTAAAATTGATATTAAAAAATAATTTTTGTATAATAGAAAACACTGAAATGGTGAGGTTATAAATTTATAAAAACTAACAACCATTGTTTGTAGAAATTCTTTGCTTTGTTTTATTTTTGTTTCGTATTTTTTTGACACTTTCAGAAATGTTGCCATTGTATTTATTTAGTGTTTTCATAATGTCTGGCTTCTTATACTGAAAAATTATACCAATTTAATTTTATAAAAGATTTGAGGTAATCGCATTCTTTTTGTATTACTGGTCTCAGGTTATTGTTTTTCAATAAATTTCAGAGATGTTTACGGTTTATACATCAATTAGACTATATAAACTTTATCAAAAACTGAGACGTGATCCAAGCGTATACAAGAAAGTCGCCTAAAAGCCAATCGCAACATTTGCTAACAAAACAAAACCTCTTCTTTATAATAATTTCCCCTTTCAATTCCAATATATTATTGCAAAAAAGCAATTAAATTAAACTGTCAAACGAGTAAAGAAAAACAACAATATTATTTCAAGCTTGGGCTCGGCGTTGTATCGAAAAATCCGAACTTTTTGGTTTTATTCAAAATCTAACCAGAAAAAACGAAATAATATTATTTTCTTAGAGCAAACAGAAAATATTTGTCAAAATGAATAATTATAATTTAGTTTGTTAACATTCAATTATTACCAGATACATTTAGTGCTATGAAAACATACTGTGCAAAATGTGTTTTTCTTTTCAATAATATTTTACGAATTGTAATAGCAGTTGGCAAAAAAACCGAAACAGCGGGTTACACTGCAGCATGTATTTGATCAATTTGATTAATGATAACAATGAATACACTTAGATGATTATAGGTTTATGTATTACTAACCTTCATAATCTCAATGAAAATATATCTTATCCAGAGATGGACATGGGTCGGGAATTCTAAAATGCCCAAATTTGGACCAGCATTTTTTAACAAAACAAAACCCCGTTCAATTCTATTATATTATTGCAAAAAAGCAGTTAAATTAAGCTGTCCCACGAATAAAGAAAAAACAACAATATTATTTCAGGCTTGGACTCGGCGTTATATTGAAAAATCCGAAACCGTTGTTTTCATGCAAAACCAAACCAAAAATCGAAATAATTTTATTTACTTGAAGTAAACAGAAAATATTTGTTAAAATAAATAAGCGTAATTTAATTATAGTACTTGTAATATTCATTGATTACCAGTTACATTTATTGTTATGAAAACATACTGTGCAAAATGTGTTTTTCTTTTCAATAATCTTTGATTAATGATAACAATGAATACATTTAGATGATTATAGGTATTATGTATTACTAACCTTCATAATCTCAATGAAAATACATCTAATCCAGAGATGGACATGGGTCGGGATCGTACGTTTCTAAAATGCACAAATTTGCTCCAGTATACCGAAAAATCAAATAATATTTAAGCATGAGATGGTATGATCCGGTACATATTTAAATGGACCAGGTTTGAGCCAAAATTTTCACCTCATGACAATCTCTATCCATAAGAAATCGAAAAATACGTCTATATGAAAAGTAATACGTTTTCAAAAATCATGTTTTGGCTATATCTTTAGGCCTATGCCACTGATCGATACATATAATAATTAAATTGTTAATAGAGCTATACTTTCAAATTCACAAGAAGAAAATTTAACACAATGTTTCGATTTAAATGAGTAGCCCTGAAAAGGGCTGATTTTAATATAAGTATACTTAATATAAGTGTAGTACACACATACTATCATTAAGAATTAAACAGGTGGGGTAGCTCATTGCACGTGCACATGTCTGGAATGTATACAGAAGTTTGAGTTTGCAGATGTTGCAGTTTCTCCTTCGATAGATGTTCAGCCACTTCTATACTTGAAATCCGAATAAAATTACTCGGAATTTCAAGAGGTTCCCTCCGTTTGACATCTGAAAGGAAGGACTTATTGATCTTCTTTTTCTTGGGCTTAAACTTATATTGAGGATTATCCATAATGTGTTTTGCCTTTAAAATTTTTGCTCTCTTGTAGAATTGTTCTTTCTTTGCCGATGACATGTTTTGCCACTCATTCCCTAGTTGCATGCTAACTTGGGAATGGTTAACCTTCTCGCAGGTTTGGATGATTTCTCTTCGTCTCATTTTGGAGAAGACCATGAAAGCGTTTAAAGGACGCTTGACGTGCACCTCTTTTACATCTGCTGTAGCCCCAGTTTGCGGCAAGTTCATGAGTAAAACCATGATGAATGATTTCATTTGTGAATGCATCGCTTTATATAGCACACTGATGCTAATCAGTTAATCAACGGCATCAAGATTGATAATCACCGGTCACCCGCCGATCTCATCAGCGATTAAGATTTAATTACGCAGGCCGCGCGACGACCTGTCGTCATGCTGAGGTTAACATGGGTGTTCGTGAATTATTTTGTTCATAAATTACCTCGCATTTCGTCATCACTACGTCATTATTTAAAATCTTATTGCTGTTATTGAATTTCCAACAGTTGGTATAGGAAAAAGAAAACATACATTATCTTAAACACTCAAAAGCAATTTTCTTAATTTAGCTTTTTCTTGAACGAAACTGGCAAAAATAAAACATATTGGCGATGGATAAAATATAAGTCAGTTTAGGCTAATATATTGTTAATTAATTTATGCAAAATCAATTAATCTAACAATTTGATATGAATGGCAAAAGCAACGATAAAATTTCAGACAGGATATAAAAATTAGCAATGTTCGTATTTGTATCGTAATAAGAGTGTCTCATTTATTATAACTAATTACGTAATTGAAACGTAATGCAGCGTAATTCATCTAAGCCGTTAGCGTGCTCAACAATGAATCTTTGGACAATTTTTATTTACATGCAATTTGTGCATTGGAAAGGGTTGTGGGTCAAATACTGGAAAAAATCACGCACCCTTGTGAATCTGAGCATCATAATGTTGAGAAATAATTAAATACATCCAAGTCGGGGATTGCGAGACGAGACGTTTTGAGACTCAGGACAAAATTCTGAAACTTTACTTTTCGAGACGAAAAATAACGAATTTCGAAAAAATCGACTGAATTCAAATCCATAGTCAACCGTTTTGAACCATATTTAAGGATTTTTTATATTCCGGTGCTTCTATTTCATTTCAAAATTTTAATTAAATTTTTTATTATTTACATTCCTAAAAATATCGGTTCTAAAAGAGAAAAATATTTAATGGCTTTAGTTCGATTTCTTTACGTCATTAACAGAATAACGACCTAATAAAATTTGAGACGAGATTCGAGATTTGATCTTGGCCTCGGTCGAGACCGATGCTCGTGACCAACTTCATTACATGAAAAAATATCTCCAGGAATATCCAAAAGTATAATAAAAGACCAAAATCAAATTTATTGCTATAATCAAACAAATACAATTTTAAGAACAAACACAAAATATATAATAAGCTATTTACAAAATATAGAAAATAATCCCAATAAATTTACGTACTGGAAATCTAGAAATTAAAGAAATTCTCATATGTAAATTGATCACCATGCTGTACTTGTTTGTGTATTTGAAATTTGTTTAGGAGATTTTTGTATAGGGCTTTTGTTGTTTGATTTCAAATGTCAGTTTATTCCACTGGTTTATGCTATGAAAGCAAAATGGCCCACTTCTGTTATTTACTAAAACAGTTTTAAGTTCCATTGTTTGTACAAAAATAATGATTTCTGAAACTTTTGGGATTCACATTTATTTTTGCTTTCATACAGTCGACGCTGTGTTTGATACTCAATAAATAAATAAAGAATAAGAGCAATGTTAGTTTACTATCAAGTTCCACTCCAAGGTTTTGCATACTTTCATTTTTAAAAAAAGTTTCATTTTCACAGTGAGTTTTAAGTTTTAGATGCAGGAATTTCGCTTGGGGTTGAAATAGTAAAGTGGGTTCTTTCAGGATTAATTTTCAATATATTATAATTAAAGTACAATGTTAGTTTGTCCAGTTCATTTTAAAAAGACTTTGTTGCTAAAACCGCGTTTTTCGAGCTACCTACAAGCCATGAATCACTAGCATATTGATTTTTATCATTATATACACTTTTATGAGACATTTCGATTACATATGGAGAAAATAACCTGGAAATAAGCACAGTTCCTTGTGACACAAAAAAGTTCATTAAAGTGCTTGATTAATATTTTCCTACGTAAACGATTGAGATATTTATGAAACTGTAAACCTTAATTAATTCTAAACAAACACTGGCAGTAGTTAAATTTTTTCTAAGACTGCTTGATTTTTTCAGAGATGACAATACAGCATCAAATGTTCATTGAAAATGCAAAAGTCAAATTTATTTTTGGACAAAATATTTTTTTCCGATATAATTACAAATTTGCAAACGAATAATTCGTTAAAAATTTTACAAAATGGATGCATGATTCAAATTGGCCGATAATTTTCAGCTTTTAAACGATTTCTTTTTTTGTAGACTGGTGTGATATCAGAGTTTTTTAGAATATCGACGAATTCAATGTCAAAAAGACATTGGTTAAATGCAAATGTAAGATGAAGTCCAAATATATGAAAGTATTCATTTAGGATAAAATATGGAATTTTATTAGAACGTATTGATTTATTAATGTCTAAATTTCCTATTACTTTACATTCTTTATATGATTAATTCAGACAACGGATATAATTCCCCTGTTCCATGCAATTATTCAATTTTTTCTCAACTTATGTTTAAAAAGCTTTAAATCAACATTACCGAATTTTTAAATGCTATGTAAATGTGATGAAATTCGTAACTTAAACTAACAAATATTTGAAAATTTGACATTTATTATGGTTGACACAACTTAGCTCACTTGTAATTTAGAATCTTCTTTATCCTGATACTGTCATCCTGGAATGTAGCACTCGATGAATATCCAGATGGATTTCTAAATCATGTTGATGCAGTAGAATCAGATGTGAAGTCACTGTTTAAACTTTTTATTGAAGTATAGCTTAACGATATTGCTTTTTGCAGAAAATATAATTTAGAGTGTTGAGGAATTAAATAAAGAGCAATTTCATTTTGTAATGAATTTAATCTCCACTACACTTCAAAGTAAGTTTCTTAAAGTATTATTCTTTACCAAACGTATGTTGAGATCTGCCAAGTCTAACATTCAAACCTGTTGATGAAGAGGTCGATTCAAGGACATCCGATCCATTAGAATCATTTGAAGAAGGTATGCGTCTCGATTTAAATTAGTAAAATTAATTATGTTAAGGATTTTGCATAATAGTTGCTTTGAATGTATTGTTAAATTTGAATTTGTCTTTTATATACGCCTTTATAATAATAATAATAATAATAATAATAATAATAATAATAATATACGCCTTTATGCTAAAAGCAAGTAAATATTGATATTGTTTATCGGCTCATACAAATTTAGATACAAAAAAGCACATTTTTAGTAAACGTTTTAATTTCTTAAGGCAATATATAATTCTACAGAGACTTGTCAACGAGCCGACATATTTAAGCTCGGCTTGGCTCTTCACTTTGAGTCTTTCAATGAGACTTGTTTTGGATAGGTATTTTTTTAAAAATATTGGGCGCTCAGAATTCTTTACATAGCTGTTCCCATTATTTAATAAACCTTTTAAAATAAAATTATGAGTAAGGTATATCGAATGAAAAATAAAAAAATCTGCATAATCAGATTGACCCGCAGGACAATAAATTTGCTTAGCTCAAAAATATCTAATGCGATGCTTAAGCTCTCCTCGGCCCGGCTCGGCTCGGCTCGGCTCGGCTCTGCTCTGCTCGTTGACCAGTCTGATTCTACTATTAAGTAAACAGATGACTATTTATTAAGTCCATTATATGTATGGACACATAATTCATAAATCTAGACAAAAATATTAATATAGTACACTACCGCTTTAATGAACTATAGAAAAACTGTTTACCACATATACAAGGGATTTTTTCCAAGCCTATTGTCATATTTGAAAATCTTGGCCTTTGGGTAGATTTATTGTGGAAGATGCTTTAATGCAATGTTGAAGTTTCTATTAAAGCGAATTGCTATCGCTGAAGTTGTTGAAAAGATTTTCTTTGAAAATTTCAAATTTTTGAAAAAGATTTTAATTCTCTAGATATCTAACGGTCATATAATTATAAGATTTCGAGCCCATGGACCAAAGAACTTTTACTGTTTCTACATACATGCATGGATCTACCAAAACCACTTAGGCGCGGCACGGGAAAGTGAGAGGTCGCAGTTTAAAATCGAAAAAATGAGAAGACCCTCCTCTATCACGTGGTGCTTTCAGATTGAGCATAGCTTTAATATTTTTTGAGCTATAAGCGTTTAAATTATTATTCCAGGATCAAAAAAAATGTTCAAGGTTAAATTTTGGGTCGTTCAAGTGAATATATTTTTACCAAAAACGGAGAGGCTTTTGTTGTATGGTAATTTTTGACACAGTAACGCTTTGTTGGACTCAGAAATTTACATATACAAATCGCCTGTTGTAAGTATATATATATATATATATATATTAGTAATTTTCGGATAAAAGCATAATTATCATCCGATATTAGCTAGTACAGGACATATGCGGTCTTCATGCCACACAGAAATGTAAATGACCCTATCCCAGCTCTGCGTAAATCCGGCTAGGCCAATTTAATTGGATGCCTTACCAACGAATTTCTTAAATTTTTCAGCTTGATAGACTAAAGTTGGGCATCTTAAAAACTTATAATAAAATCTACATAAATAAATTTAAAAAGTAAACTGCACTTTAAAAAGTGCATTGGATACTAATGTCAAATTTTAAAATGTCAATATTGTTTTCTTAGCACATTGCTTATAAATTGCATGCCATTCACTGCATTTCGGTTGATTTGCGTCACTGTTGCGTAGTAAATTATTTTTCCAATACTTCTGCCCAAGCCCCACCCATGCCTATTAGGGTTTGCCATATTTTGGTCATGTTTGAAAAGTTGTGTTTGAACAAACTGATGTGGTGCAGTTTGGCTAAAAATCACTGTGCAATAAAATTTTTTCTATTGGTTGAATTTTTTCACAAGCTAATATCCATTTCAGATTCCACATTATGCTTTTAATCATGATTTTTTCAATAACATTATTAATAAAAGTTGAAAAAATTTTTTATATAATGAATGTTTTTGTAATGTTGCTAAAATTTTTAAATTGATTAAATCTATACTTACTAGGAGTTTTTAAAATCTATGATGGCTTCCTCAAAAAGTTTTTAAACTCTGATAGCTTACGATTTAATGAAGATATTTTAAATCTGAAAGGACCCTAATATAGAGAATTGTCTCCGGCGGTAGCCTCAGACGTTTGTTGATTTCTGGACGGTGCGCAATATATATATATATATATATATATATATATATATAAGATATA
Organism: Hofstenia miamia; assembly: GCA_900660155.1. Classification (NCBI taxonomy): domain Eukaryota; kingdom Metazoa; phylum Xenacoelomorpha; order Acoela; family Hofsteniidae; genus Hofstenia; species Hofstenia miamia. Next base: position 1,162,938 of record CABFPE010000159.1, on the reverse strand, counting down.
TACGTATAGCTTCAATTTTAATATTGACTCTAAATGCTAGCTATCAGGTGACCAAGCCCCAATGTCAAAAAATATCGGAATACCAACATTTCATCTGCACAAAATATGGCCAATCTTTCCCATTTTCACAAATAACTTGATCTTGACACTTCTTTTACAATATCAAATAAATCTTCTCGAGTAGCTTTACTAATGGGCTCTTTGAAATATGCATCTCATGTTGCTCAAAAAATGATAAACTTAGTTATAATATAATTATCAATTCGTTGTTAGTAACATTTCCCCTTTCATATTTATATAAATGGATCAGTTGTAAGATTTCCTGTATACTTCAGCCAATGTGGATTGTACATATAAATTATGTCTTTGCAAAAAGCAAGACATCTGGTGGGGGCATTGACTTAGCTTTTAAGCAAAAATTATTCACCCATATGGTTGCTGAATTCTTTAAGGTAATTATTTATTTTGTTCTTTGTTCTGACTAAATTTCAACATAGTAAACCGATTTTTAAGTACCTGCTGGCGTATTCATGTAAATTATTATTTTTTCAAAATTTATTAAATTTCGTTTATTATTTTGCGGTTGTTAACATTTTGTGCAAAGCATCAAAATTATTTCAGGAAAATTCGACAACAAATCAAAGAATTTAATGCCATCTTGTGTGAACAGTTTGAACAACTATATGTAACGATGACTATTTTGTGCTACAATTTTAAAAAATTTTACTCTAAAATGAAGTGACAATTCTAAAAGTATCTTTTAGTTTCTACTATTTTATATTAACATAAAACTTCTGCTTTTACTAAAAGTATTATTGATCATAATTCTTCATTTACTTTTTTGAATTCTAAATAAAATTATTGACAGGTAAAATCAATTATTTGATCAAATAATTTAACACTGGAGTTATGGTTATTTCATGAACTTCATTTAAATATATACTCTTCACTTAAAATATCATGCAAATAGAAAATTTCTTTTCAAATATTGAATTAAATATGATGATCATTATATATGAAGTCAAAAGCACTAAATCTGGTTAATGATATATCAATTATTTACCAAATAAAATGTATTTTTGGGCGGTTGCAACCTTGATTCTAGTGTTAATAAAGCTTATTGATTAATATCAACTTTGTAAAATTTGGTGGAAGCCTGTAATGAATTTTTTGCATAATTCAAAAAATTTTTTCTCAATTCATACACTTCGAGTTTCCCAGTGGTGTCGGAACAACACCTGTTTTGCTACATAATATTTAATATATTTTAAACTTAAGCACTTTTTGAAAAAATACACAGTTTCTAAACGTAGATGTGTTGCTTTTTTTAAAATGCGTCAAAAGAGTTATTGAAAATTTAACAGTTTTTATGAATATTTTTGGTGCTGATAGTTGAGGCTCAGAATGATTCCTTACCAATTCCTTAGCTACTTAAAACTGTCAGTTGATCCCCTATTGTCCTGCAGCAAAACTTTATTCTAGCCAAAAAGTTTCTTGCCATACAACCTAGTATGACTATACAACCGTTAGAAAGAAAAGAAGTAGATAATGTTGTAAAATGCACTTCTTTGAATTTTTGTGGGATTTTGGATTTCCGTGTGCAATACTTGGAGAGTTTCAACCTGATCATCTTGAACGTCAATTTGGAATTTACTGGCACACTTAAGGAAACAATTACTAGGCTATGTCTGTAAATCACGTGATGAATACATTTAAGAATAATACTGCTCAATTGTTGAAAGAGTTGACGCTTCAAATAGATTTTTCTTGCAAAGCGGATTGTAAAGTTTATGAAGCGAATACTAGTTTATCAAAGAAAGAGCAACAATTGGCTAGTTAATTCTACTATCTATGTTGCTGTATTTATTGAGTAAAATTTCAATTTGTTGATTTTGAAGATTTTAGTGATATATTTAAAATTGATAATTTCATTCATGCAATTTTCTCGTGATCGTCTATTATTACCAATGAAACTATATATAACTCACTTCATAATGTTACAATTGTTCTGAAGACTATTGGCAACTGAGAAAGAAAATATGAATGATTATTATTTAATCCTTTGTACAAGATTTCTCAATGTTTGTTCAATATTTTGAGTAGAAGAAACTTCCACAAACTAAATATCAAAAGCATATACATCACAACAAGTAGTTAAGAAGTTTCGTTCTTCATCTAAATGTAGAAAATTTCTAAAAAATATATCAAAATCAATCGAAATCCAACAAATAATGATCACTTCATTCTAGTTTAGAGTAAGGAATTGAAAACAACCATTTAATTTTGGTAATTTTCGAAGTGCAGTATATAAATAGAGTCAGTTTATTATTCATAAGCAGTTTTATAGTCTTGGAAATGTTTTTTTTTAATTCATATAAATACTGATTTTCAAAAAAATATTAGTTTTCAAAATTCCGATTTGCAAATTTATGGCTTATTCCCCTATTTATGGTCTCATTTCAAACTTAATTTCTGTTTAAGTTATGCAGACATATCAAAATCATATAAATTTGGTACGAATATACATGTTATGTGTACAGAACACACAATCGATTTAAAAGCAGGGGAAATGTTTTTGAGTAATAATATTCAATGTGTAGTTAATATAATAATATTATTGACAAAGATATTGATTTGAATTACATGTGTTCTGAACTGGTAATCCACTTAGTTCTTCTAAGACCTTGGTTTGTGATCAGTCGTTCGAAAATTTTTGTCATTGCTTTAGGAATGTTTGGGCAATAGTTCAGTCAATAAATTCTTTTTACAATGTTAGGCTAAGATACTGTGATTGTGGATCCTCAATTTGATAGGGAATTATTGTTTTTCATCAATGCATTTGGACCCATTTTGATCTCTATCATAGACAATTTATTGCTATGTTGCACGACTGTTTTGATGTTCATTCAATCTATATCATTTCCCAAGATATTTAGCTTTGACTTCACATAAATGAATTGCAGAAAAGAAAGTTATTTATAAGCATAGACGTCCAGAAACACTTTAACCCTAAACCTCACAACCTTTTTTTTGTACTTTGGTTGCACAAGGGGAGGGGGGATAATACCCCGGGTATATTTTTGATATATGACTGCAATTGTCAAAAAGTTTGAAAAAATTACAAAAATAAAATTTTTTGCAAAAAATGTGATAAAAATGCTAAAAGATGTCTTATGTCAAAATGGTTATTATTTTTGGGTAAATTTTAATATTTATCTATTCAAACCACAAATTATAAGTGTAGTAATAAATTAACGTTTATTAATTTGTAGTTTTTAGTGCTGATGTCTGCATTTTTTTGTTTTGTCTAATCATTTCTATATTTTTACATTAAAATAACTGTCAATAACCATTGAAAAAATAGTCATAATTCCTTGACAAAAAACGCTTTAACCCTAAATTTTTTACAGAATATGTAAAACTAAGCTTAATGTTGTGAAACGTTCAGCTAGCCTTTTAAATTTGATATAAAAAAAGTTATTAATAAAAATTCGCCTGGGGGTATACTTACTTCCCCTCCTTCCTTGTTAAGAATAGGGTTAAAAAAATCCTGGTATTAGGTTCATCATTTGAATATGAGTGCACTTTTGTGTTGTTATCATACGCTCTTTTAGGCCGCAGCATTATAAAAAGCAGTTAAAAACTTTTAATATACGTCTCAATTGCGATTCATTAAAACAAAAAGCCCCATAAATTGTGTAAAAATCAAATATTCTGCACAAAGTAACTAATAAAAAGGTTTTAAGTAATATACAAATGGATGATTGAGGATTAAATATTATATGACTGTTAACCAAATTGAACAAAACCTATAGGTGGAAGAATTTATTCATTGAACAAAATAAGAAATTAATGAATGCGCCATCTTGCGACTTCAATGCTCTGCAGCCTATCTTAATGCATGCAAAGTCATTTTTTGGAGTAAGTATTGGAAAACATTTAAACCTTATCATTTCATTGTTTAGGCAGTGTAATTTTAATCTTATCTCTAATATGTATATATTCGTATCTATTTGCGTTTCCACTTAAAACTGGGCTACCACCGTACCAATAAATAATCAGACTTCACATTGAAATTTCTATATAATCTTGCAAATAATTAAAAATACTTTCCCATATAACGAAAATGCGGTTCTAGCTTCAATTCAATCAATACACGGATCAAATGCAAACATAAAATTGAACCAATTAGTTATAGGAAACGAATAATGAAAAACTTATTTCTAAGCACAGCTATGAATATATTGTATGGATCACCAAAATATAGGGTCGTAGTTAGAATTTTTCTTATAGAGGTGACTAAAAAAATTCCAGAATTTAAGAAATTTCTTATTTTTTTCAATAAACTATAGTTAAAACAATTTTTTTTACAAATTTCAGTCTTCTTGTCTAAACAAAATGTAAATACATCAAATCAATAAGTAGGTACAAAAAACAATAAAATGGATGTTCAAAAACGCGCTTGCTGGTATAAAAGAAAAGACTGAAATGGTGAGGTTATAATTTAATAGAAACTAACAGCCTTATTTGTAAATATTTTTGCCATTTTCAGATTTGCTACCTATAATATATCACTTATTGTTCTCTTTTGCATCATATTTTGGAAAAATTATGTCTATAAATTTTAATTTCTTCGCAGCATTAAACGATTGAAGTTTTCCAAAAATGTTTTGAAGTGATCGCATTTTTCGTGTATTACTTATCTTAGGTAATTGCTTTCCAATAATTTTCAGAGATTTTTACGGCTCATACATTAATTACGGTGTATAAAATTTATCAAAAGTTCATTCCTGATCCAAGCTAAAACATGAAAGTCGCCAATTTCCAGCCCATATAGTGACCACCAGGCATCACCTGGTGAGAATGAGTGCAATGGAAGGCCACCAGTAGACGTCTGGTGGAAAAGTAAAGGAAGTAGTTTCTATTGCAGCCTCTCAGAGCCACCAGTGGACCACTGATGGTAAATTTGGTGGCAGCTGTACATTGTTCAAGAACAAATTAAAACAATTTTTCATATTATATCATTTTTAGTGATTCCCAAATATAATACAATTCACTATTGGATAATGGTTTAAATGAGAAGCACTAATTACATTAATACTTTCTTGTCAGTTTGATTATTTGTTTTACAATATTAAATGTAGTCTTAAAAGCATACCAATATATTTTTTTCACATAATGAAATTGTCGTGTTAAGTAAAGTTATTGAATATGTGACTGGTACAAATGAATGGTACTGGTGCCACTAGTGGCCGACTGGTGGACCACTCGTGGCATATGAGTTTCTTTCAATCATAAACAATATATTAAGCTTCTTAGAAATTTATGTCTATATGAATAAAGATTGGGCAAAACTTATTTTTAATAATTGGAAAGGGATGTTTAAAAATTCTTCTGAAATTAAAAATAAAATTGAAATTGGGCACTTTTATATCCTTTTTGTTATTGTTTATAATAAAAAGATTCTTTCAGTTGTCCATTACCTACTTTAAATCAATCTGAATGATAAGTTTTTAGCATTTATGTCAACGCCACTGGTGGCTAATCAATTATTAGTTTACTTCCTTTCTGCTGGTAGTGGCCCACCAATTAGCCACCAGTGGTCCTTGGTGTACCATCAGTCAAATCCACCTGTCGCCTGATAGCCAGCGCATCTGCATCTGGTGAAATCCGAGCGCAGCATTTGCTAAACAAACCAATACCACATCATTATAGTGATTGTTATATTAACTTATTTCAGTGAGTAATAAAAAAACAATATTATTTCAGGCTTGGGCTCGGGTTGTATCGAAAAATCCAAAACCATTGTTTTCATGCAAAACCAAACCAAAAATCGAAATAATTTTATTTTCTTGGAGTAAGCAGAAAATATTTTTCAAAATGAATAAGCGTAATTTAATTATAGTACTTTTAATATTCATTGATTACCAGTTACATTTAGTGTTATGAAAACATACTATTGAAAAGGTATTTTCTTTTGAATAATATTTTACGAATTGTAATAGTAGTTGGGAAAAAACCCTAATCTCAATGAAAATATAACTAATCCAGAGAAGGACATGGGTCGGGATCATAGGTTTCTAAAATGCCCAAATTTGGTCCAGTATACCGATAAATCAAATAATATTTAAGCATGATATGCTCTGATTCGGTACATATTTAAATGGGCCAGATTTAAGGCTAAATTTTCAGCGCATGACAATCTTTATCCTTAAGAAATCGAAAAATTCGTCTATATGAAAAGCAATACGTTTTCAAAAAATTCACAGTTCTAAAATAAAAACGAGATAAATCAACCGGTAGAATATATATTTAATGTGCAATGCAAAATTATAAAAAGTTAATTCATATTGAAAAGCAAAGAAGAATTGCCCACAGAAAACCACCTTCAAAAATTAAACATGTTTTGGCTATATCTTTAGGCCTATGCCACTGATCGATACAGATAATGATTAATCTGTTAATAGAGCTATACTTTCAAATTCAGAAAAAGAAAATTTAACACAATGTTTCGATTTAAATGAGTAGCCCTGAAAAGGGCTGATTTAATAGCTCTGATACAAGTGTAGTAGACTATGGGTAAGATGTAAACAGATCAGGTAGCTCACTACAACTACACATGTCTGGAATGTATACAGAAGTTTGAGTGTTCAGCGGTGGCTGTTTCTCCTTCGTTTTATTATGTTGAGACACTTCTATACTTGAAATTTGAATAAAATTACTGGGAATTTCAAGAGGTTCCCTCTTCAAAACGGGTTTGACATCTGAAAGGAAGGACTTACTGATCTTCCTTTTCTTGGGCTTAAACTTATAGTGAGGATTATCCATAAGGTGTTTGGCCTTTAAAATTCCTGCTCTCTTGTAGAATTGTTCCTTCTTTGCCGATGACATGCTTTGCCACTCTTTCCCTAGTTGCATGCTAACTTGGGAATGGTTACCATTCTTGTACGTTTGAATGATTTCTCTTCGTCTCATTTTGGAGAAGACCATGAAAGCGTTTAAAGGACGCTTGACGTGCACCTCTTTTACATCTGCTGTAATCCGAGTTTGCGGCAAGTTCCGTAATAAAACCATTGTGAATGGTTTCATTTGTTAATGCCATCACTTTATATATTTCACTGATGCTAATCAGTTGATTAACGGTATCAAAACTGATTGTCAACAGTCACCCGTCTAACACTTGATTGTGCTGGTTCGCAGGACGACATGTTGTTATGTTAATGTAAACTTACTCAACATTGAATCATTTAAAAATTTTTATATAAAAGCCAATTTGTGCATTGGAAACGGGTTGTGGGTCTATTGCGGCAAAAAATCCTGCAACCTTGTCAATGTAAGCATAAAAATTTTGAAAAATATAGAAATACACTAGTGTTTTGCCCACATATTCCGGCCGCCTGGCAGAAGAGAGGGAAGGCGGGCACAGCGCATTACTGTGACCGAGCGGGTGGGCATCGAGCGCTCAAATAACCGGACATGTTATGCCAGCTCAAATAAAGTCTGGTATAATAATAAAATAATATGCTGTAATGATATAAGCTTTTTCTGCTTTTAAGAAGAAATTTAATAATTTTCCGCGAAATTTATTCTTTTCCCGCAAAAATATTTAAATTTTGTTGTACATTTGCTGTAATAAAATGACAGAAAAGCAAAACACATGATTTTTGATAGAATTAATATATTTTATTGGAGTCGTAAGAAGTTTCTCACAAAAGACAAAATTTACATAAAAAAATTACTACTTTTGTGCATTTTGACTGAATGTCGTAGTATTTTACGCTTTTCTCAATAGATGGCGACCAGGTAAGCAGGCGGAACGGGCCGCCCGTTCCTGCCCGGTTAATTCCAACGGGCGGGCACCGGACATTGGAAGATAAACGGGCGCAGGGCGGCACGAGCAGCGTTAAATCTAAAAATGCAAAACAGTAAAATACACTCCACTCGGGACGAAATGTTGAGACTTTATTACTCGAGACGAAAAATTGCGAATTTCGAAATAATCTATTGAATTCGAGACCTAGTCATCATTTTTCAAACATAATTAAGGATTTATGATATGGATGTTTCAATTTCCTTTCAAAATTTTTGCACAACGTGTCTAGAATTGTTCAAAATTTTATTAATAAATATGCTTTCTCTTACATTAAAATATATCAAGTATTATATTCAATTGAGTAATTATACATCAAAAAATATACCCACGGTAACAATAATTACAATTCACTCAGAAACTTTCTTTGTAATAGCAAGCACTTATAAATTTCATTTATGCTTTAGGTGTCGCAGTGTAAACATTAAATTACTTAGCCAATACACTGTGTTTGATTTGCATGTTTCTTAGGCGAATGCTGCAAAAGTTCGTAGAATTTTTTTTGTAACGCCTATGACAATTTCCAACCACTTGAAAGAGATAGGGAAGTCAAAACAGCTCGATAAATGGGTGCCTCACGAACTGAGCGAAAATAAAAAAGTGTCGTTTTGAGGTGTCTTCCGCGCTCCTTCTACGCAACAATTGATCGGATGAAAAATCGATCTTCTACAACAATCGACGACGTCCTGGTCAGTGATTGAACCGCGATCAAGCTCTACAACACTTCTTGAAGCCAGCACTTCATCAAAAGAAGATTAATGGTGTTTTGCCAGTTTCATCCATCACAGCTTCCTGAATCCGGGCGAAAAGATTATGGCAGAAAAGTACTGCCAACAAATCGACAAAAGGCATCAGAAAATCCGACGTATGTGCCCGAGATTGGTCAATATGACGTGACGAATTCTCCTCCATGACAATGCCCGGCTGCATGTTACACAAAGAACCCTGCAGAATTTGAGTTACGAGAGTCTGCCTCATCCAACATACTCACTGGACCTTTCGCCCACCGACTAACACATTTTCAATCATCTCGACAACTTCCTACTTGAGAAATGCTTCAAAAACCAAGACAATGCCAATATTTGAGGGACTTCTAGATAGCTGGACTTCTACTCAAGGGGCATGAATAAAGTTATTTCTCGTTGGCAGAAATTTGTTGATTGTAATGGCTCTTATTTCGATTGATAAAGTTTATTCTAGGCGTTTGTTTAAAGTAAATGGTTAAAAACCGAGCCTGGGTCTGAATATTACCAATTGACAGGCTGGGCATGGTTTATGGGTTAAGGGCCACGCTCTGGTTAAAATACTGCAGACACTCCAGCGGATTTGAGTTCGAATTTTTCGATAATGAGTAAAGCATGAAACAAAACGGCATGCAGAGATCAATAAATGCCATCTTGGCATTTATGAAATTTTAAATTGAAGAATAAATTTCTTCTTCCGAGGAAAACAATGAATTCACAAAGTATAGCATGACAGCCTCGAGGAAATGATGGACAAAGTAATTGATTTGGATTTGGAATCAGTGTATACCAACGAGGAAGCCAAGAGAGGCATTCAATAATAATAATAATTACAGGGTGTCCATTAAATACTTGCCAAAATTAAAAGCTTTGCCAAAATAGGAAAATGGTTTTATGAGTATGGTAACGTTCTTATCTTGCTTATTATGTGTGGGGATTTGGATTTTTGCTTATATTACACGCTTCATTTTTAGTTTGATTTACGGAGAAAACTTGGGAAATGGTCATCTAATTTACCCTAATTTCAATTTCTATCTGATTTTGTTTATTCACTAATCAATCAAATATGCATCCTATTGGTTATCCAATTATTCAATCAAATGTAATGTTGTGGATACGAAAAAGTATCATTAACTTTTGCTAAATTACACACATTTTATTTTTGTGTAGGCAAAACAATAAACAGAGTAATCATTACAGTAGCAATTGAGAAGATCACTCAAAAAGAGTACTCGATCAGAATTATTGAAAAGCACAATTCCAAAAGATTTTGAAACGTTTCTCTGTTATTCTCTGAACACTCTTATTCATCGATCTAAAAAAACAAAGAGTAGGAGGGAAAACACAAAAATATACATCTAAAAAAAATCATTCGACGAACGGCCTGGTGGTTTCTGTTTAAGCAAACTTCCAGTTTCATAGAATTTTTTGATCAAGTACTCCACTGATTTAAAAGGTGGTTTGTGGCGGTCATTCTTTATCCGCTTTTCAGTGCAGAAAGCTCGTATGGCAGTGGTGATTGACTTTTCACCAATAATATAACATTCCAAAAGCAAAATTTTATCGAAAAGTTCAAGATCCATTTTAAATTAAATGCAAACTGATTCTGAACGATTTTAAAAAAATAATTAATTAGAAAATCGAAATGAAAGGTGAAGCATTTGAACAAAAAATCGAATCCCCACAAATTAGCGACAAGACCATAGCGTAATTACATCCATTGAATAATGTAGATACGATTTATCAGCCTTTTATTTTGGCAAATATTTAATCGACACCCTGTATAATAATAATAAGATTCAAAGCAAATTTATTGCTGTAAATAAATGACAGTAAAAAAAGCTACAAATACATGTGTAATAAGAGTCAGAGCAAATTTATTGCGCATTATATGTATACAAGATCTACAAACTAACACATGACAAAAGAAAATAAACATGAACAAATTACTACAAATTAATATGTACAATATATAATAATATAGTCAATGTTTGAGTGGATGTTTGTGTAGGTGCTCAATGTTGAATGTATGTTTCAA
>CABFPE010000159.1:1130428-1140483 GCA_900660155.1 Hofstenia miamia | reverse complement strand
TATATATATATATATATATATATATATATGTATATTAATGAACATTTAAATACTGAAATATTTCAACACCATCATGAAATGAAAAAAGACAATTTTAACATCATTATAAAAACTAACAATACAAAAATAGGAAAAGCATTATACTAAAAGAAATTAGAACGGACCAACATATTGAACCAGCAAATGAATACATTTCAAAGATTACATCTACTTTAAATCTTAGCATATTCAATTATAAAGTGTAGTGTATAGTTTTGTAAAAAAATTTTCTGGGAAAATATTTCTGACAATGATCAATAAAAGATCGAAACGCGTCAAATAGTGGAATCAATTTTAAACTGCATTTATGTAGCATTTCTTTTAAATATATATATATATATATATATAGATATATATATATATATACATATGTAAAGTGATTCAAAACTTATTTTAGGTTAAGAAAAGCTTCCATTAAACAAAACTAAAATTACTCTATTAAAAATATAAATAACATACAAACTAAAGTTAAGAACGTGGAACAATAATTTAAGTTCACATGGTTGCAAAAATCGCTATCATTGCAGCAATACGCTTTGTCAATCCCGCTACCAATTTCAACTTCGTGATTTCCAACCAACGAAGTATCGCAAATGGAAATGTCACACAGTTTCAACGTTTGCATTTTTGTTACAAGTTTCTAAAATTAGCATTCTAAGGAAAATTATTATAAGGTTCTAGAATATTATCGATATATTACAATATAACACAGTTATGATCTTAATAACATAAGCTCAAAGCTTGATTACAAAAGAACGAAATTGAATCAGATTTAAGTAATTTAGGTTTTGTTCAAATTTCTATATTAACAATTAATTTACATATTATGAATTTTAGACCTTAAATTATACAGAAACAAAGTCAGTTTTCATGCATTCTTTTAGAAGTATGAGTGAGAAATTACATTCAATTATATACGATTATGAAATATGCGACGTTTGAATTTACATGACACTTAACATGCTAAGTTTTAGCATTTGAAAATGTTGTGATAGAGTTGTTAAGACAGTCAAAGTTTAAGGGATTTCTTTATCAAAGAGTATGATATTTGAAAGTGGAAATGATTTTAGATTTACATGTATGTCCAGTTCCTATGTATATGTTTTTTGTTGATACAATACTTCATAGATCTCTTATAGTCTTAGAACTGTTCCTTCTAGTTAAGAACTGTATAGTTCTTTGAAAATATTTTATGTTAACTGACTTACTACACAGTATGAATTCGATTTATTCAAGACCTTCTCACAGTCAATATCTTCACAGGAAACTTTGGTGTTAACGACTACACAACCCCAGCAATGAATACCTAAAAATCCAATAATTAGTACCAGTAAAACTGTAAAAATATTCAGTCGGTTTAATAAGTCACTATGTATAACTGATTTACAGGTAAAACAAAAAATTAATTCAGTGTATATATTTTAGCTTTCACAACGAAAACTTGATATAAACAGCTGCAGTGCTTTCATTTGACATAATTTCCCCCATCCAAGTGCTAATATTAATAATTTTACATGGAATTAACTACACAAGATGCTAACTAAGGTGGTTTGATATTATTTATTAATAAAAATAATAAATTTTTCTAAATCAGTATTTTTTGAATATGTTTTCAAGTTCCTTAACTTAAAAATCATCAGTTTTAACAGTATAATATTCACTAATATTACGCACTAGGTAGATCAATATCTAAGTGGTATCCGGTGGAGTAAAACTTGGGGCTACTAGAAGATTACACCCTCTCTGATTTTTAAATTCAAAATTCTTTTATGTGATGGATTAAATTTTTGTGTGATTTTTAGCTTTCGACATTTTAATTTATTACAATTCTTACTACAATGATTGTATTTTTTTTAAAAAATATGTCAAAATGCTATATTAGTAATTCAAAAAATTCTATTCGTTGTAATTTGCAAAAAATTTGATAAATCAATGCTTAAAAGGTACAACTGTGGCTTAATTTGAATTTTTATAACCACCTAAACAGAAATTTTTATTAATTTAGTCCATAGCAAAATCTAACTCTTAAATTCAATAAATTATGCAAGGACAATACTTTTGCCATTATCACATCAAGCAAGATTTTAACGAGCTGAATAGCAATTCAGTATTTTTCTGAAGGGAGTCTGCATATAGAGATGAGCAGCTAATTGAAAAAGCTGCCATTTATTTAAAACTTAATTTTAACGTAATATATTTTAGTAAAACCTATTTTTCGGTCTTTTGAGATGGGGAAAATTTTAACTCGCAACGACTGTTATTCTTGCATTCTACATTTTTAAATTTTTCCATTACAAAATATTTTTAAGCGAAAACTATTTATTTAATAGCAATTACTTACAAATATATATTATATGTTTTGCATCTGTACTGCTAATACAAGGCTTGTTTTTTGTAATTCTCACACCATTCGACATGTGGTGTGTGGCATAAATTTAAGTAAATCATAGGCAATCCAGTTATATAAATGTCAATTAATATAATGCAATTGTCCATAGCAATAAAGCTATTTTATGGATACAAAAAATTAGATACATAAATAATTTTTTGAAATTTTCCATTTTTTCTGAAACTTCCAGAAACGAAGAAAATACATGAAAGAATGTGATTTGTTTATTTCTTAAAGGAAATTTTGAACGCTGATGTAGTTCGCATCGAACAAGCAAAATAACTTTGAACATATAAACAGCTACTTGCATTGTCTAACAAGGCCAATTAAGCTACAGCTCTTGTCCCTAAATCTCAATTTTCACTTAAATTAGAAATCAATCAAACATTTTAGAGATTGTTTCTTTATGTCGAAATGATTTGATTCTATAAGACTATAAACATGTTTTTATTTAATCAATAACACTAATATTTCAGGAGCTTTAATTTTGGTTATATATAGTATATATATATATATATATATATATATATATTCATATATATTTATACATATATATATATATATATATATATATATATATATATGTAATGTATATATACTGCTTATTTTCAGGAAAAGTATTTATATCAGAGATAAAGTACTTGTATCTTTTAACTCTGTATTTTAAGTCACAATTTTTGGTGATCCTCATTAAGAAAAACAAGCCTGTCTTTTGTTACGAACAACTGATATGACCAAGCATGTACTTAGACCTAAATTTTGAAGAGTTTTCTTTCAATATATATATATATGTATATAGAGATCTTATGTTTTTTGTCAAAACATACACCAACGCTTTCTACGATTTCTTTCATACCAATTTTTTGTACATAGCCTCGTGTGGGATAGAATACTCATTAATAATTGTATCAAAAACATTCGCCTAAATATTTATGCCCTTAAATGTTACCTTGGCGCTGAGCACAGATGCTTATAGACGAATCTGTCTCTGAGCAAAATATTTTCAGAATCCCATAATGCTTAGCACCAATATACATATGTATATATTATTTTATTCTCATAAATTTCAAATTTTGAGTGCAAATGTCTGAATGGTTGGCTCTTTGTGAATTGAAATACGTTTGCTACATAATTAGAACCCATCTTTCAAAATGAAAAACATTTTTAAATTGGCCATTTTTCCCAATCATAGAAGATGGAATCGAATTGGGGTTCTCTAATTTTTCAACTATTTTGTGTCGAAATTCGCCGTTGATGACCAAGATGTCAGTACAACCAGACAGAAACCCGCAGTAACGTAATTAATTAATGGACAATGTCACCCCAACCCACATGCTTTTTTTCAGTCCCCAATATGCAAAGTGTTTTATTGGTGAACCACGCGTGAGGTCGAAACTAAGCTTCAAGATCTACGTAATAATGAGGTCGAAACTAAGCTTCAAGGTGCACGTAATCATGAGGTCGAAGTTGATTAGTAACATAATTCAGTGTCACTTCGTTTTTAACCCTGGTGAGGAGTGTATAGGAGATATTTTATAGTAGGAGTATTAGCCAAAAACCAAGAAATGTATTTTTTATATACTTTAGTGGCACAGCCAGGGTTGTTATATTAAACTTTTTTTTCAAAAGACCGTTTAAACATGTTTTTTCTATATTATGCAGTTTTGTGTTTTTTATTGTTTTTTCGTTTTTTCCCATAGTATGCTTCAGAAAACAATCATAAGTTAACTTTACAAGTTCAAATTATAAGATTAGAGCAGAATTGAAATTAATAGAAGAAATGTGGTATCAGAACGAATGTATTAGAAAGAATGATGTTTCAGTGAATCACGTACTTTATGTTCGCTTGCCTTACCTATTAAGAAGTGCCGTTCAAATTATTCTGGTAAACCATATTCAAAAGTGTTTCGCTTCTCAAACGATGCTAAAGAGTGGGATTTCTGGGTTTCAAAAACTTAACAAAAAATAAGTGTTGGAAAATAACTTGTGAAAAGTATTGGAAAGAAGCATATGAAGCTTACATAGTCCAGAGTTTGAATTTAAGCATAAATTTAAGATGAACTGAAAAAAATTGTCGTCTACAAAATCATGTTAAAGCAAAAACTACCTGTATTTCAATTGTGTGCCGTCATTTTCAAAAATTTAAAATGTGCTGCATTTTCTGAACATATTACAGTCAAAATTGGTGATCTGCTGTTTTTTATAAAATCATTATGGCAATATATTAATGATCTCATAAATATCTGTCTCTTATACACATCCCTTAGTTGCTTGCTAGAACAGTTTCAGCAATTATGATTGCTGACATTTTGTGTTAAGCCTTCTGCCTATATTTGCACTTGAAGCCCAATTTTGTATTCAGCCATTACAAATGTTATGAACATGGTTCATTCATGTGGAGGAGTAGTTATTGGTTATATTTCTGATAACAATGCTGTTAGAAGGAAGTGTATATAGAGTTATTTGGAACTCACCCTCTTATTGAAAAATCGTTTGTTTTTCCACACCTAATTTTTGAAGATGCAATGTTCTACTGCATTATTGATCCAGTGCATTTATGAAAATCTTTTCGCAATAACTGGATCACGGAAAAACTTATAATTTTAAAAGATTTTTCTAGAATAACATATTTTATTATAATTGCTTAGTTACCGCTGAAAATAAGCAATAAAAAGAATGCTTTTTCCTAGGGTTTTAAACATGTTTAAAACACTGTAACAGCCCTCGACGCAGCTAAAACATTTTAAAGAATTTAACTTTGTAATTGATAATGCTCAATCAGAGATGCACATGGGAAAAAATTTAGGTGAAAGCCCGGACCCGTCCATGATGTCTTCCAACTGATCTGTTTAAGTTAACACCAATTTGGTCCACTTTATTCCAATTTATGTGTTACATGCCAAAAGAACATTTTCAATCTTGTGGTTCGCTAGATCAAATCCGTTAAAAATTTATAATAACAAACTGCAAACTGAAATTAAAAGGCCTAAATTGAGTTTTAGAAGAAAATAATATAATGGCCCTTCAGGGAATATTTTCACTATATTTAATATTCATTGAGAATAAAACTGTAAATGAACAGACAATTACATATAAATCATAATAATTAACATAATGATTAACACTTCGAAAATATTCTTGCAATTTATTCAAATCGTTTTCCATTATGTTGGCTGAATTTTTTAGACCTCCCAAATAGATCCCTTCATCTCAACTGCTAAGATTCAGTTAATTTTTTGCAACATCTAGAAAAGGGTATATGCAGATTCTCAGCAGTTTTAGGTTTTAGATTGTTGTAGGTGTAAACTTGTTCACAGTTAAGAACAAAGCCGTCAAAACGACGTTAATTCAATGATAAAACGACCTCGTTATTTGAAACGCTACTCAAAACTACACAGAAGAAATAATTATTAAGGAAACAGAATGATTTCCATTTGTACACTGAAATTTGGAGGAACTTAGAACTAATATGTGAACATTCTTCTACCATTTCTCTAAAATTACATTTATTGACTTGTACATAAGCATTAATTACAGTTTCTGTTATTACAATAAATGCTATTGTAGAAAATACATTGCAATTTGGGTAATTGTGTTACATTTGTGACTACAATGCTAAATTGATAATTTTAAGTTGTGAAATGCTTTAAGGCAACAAAATACAAGCAATAAATACTTTTAACACTTGGTTCAATTTACGCTAAAAAATCGACACTAAAACGATACAATTATTGATGAACGACACATTTAGGCTATTACGACGTCAAACCGAGGAGCTCGTTCTGTCTGGGTTGGCATCAAGATGAAGTTTCGTTGCTTGTGATTAATCTATGCTGCAATACCTCGGGCGTTGGAACAACGTTTTCATTAAGCACGTTTCGGAAGAACTTGATGTATTGTATCATCACTGACTTTCAGGCGACTTGTAACAATATCATTCCTCCCAATAGATTTATGCTCAGCACTTTTGAAACCTTGGATATTATTGAACTCTTCTCTATGTGATAATGTCTCCCAATGCATTTTCAATCGCACCTTGAATTTCCTTCATTCCATTTTTAAGTAATGTTTGATTATGACATTTATTACGTTACAGGGAACTTCTATGTTCAATTTAAATCAATATATAGACGTTTAATAAAAACATATAATTGTAAGTTGGGAATATAAGTTGAACAAATTACAAGAGCATTGCCGATTAGTTATTTTCAAATTTGGTGATTTTTATGTTAATATTTAGAGTTTATGTATAGATATTTTTGAGTTAACACTGCTTAGTTTAAAAAACATTATGTGTAACGAAATTTTTCGAGATACTACTCATAAAACTTTAATAACCTAAAATGTAAATTTTATTTTTCAATAAATGTTTGGCAATATCTTGTCCCAAGCTTTACCATAATTTTCTTCTGCATGGAAAACTAATATAGAAAAATATTCTTTAAACCACTAGCCCCTGATGGCTTTAAGCGGACTGACAACAGTGGTGACGAGGACAAGGATAAATTTGAATATTTTATAACTAATGGTAAATGAGGGCTTACAAGCAAAATTCAATTATTTCTAAGCTAAATTGCAGTAGGATTTTTTAGACAATCTCAACACATTGGATTTTAAAATCCATGTACTTAAAGTTAAATAATAAAAATATGTTGATTTATTAACAAAATACAAAGTACAAAGTTCGATAAAAGGAATTTTAAATTTAACAAATATTTGCGTTAATATTTTCTTCATTAAATTAATACCTTTTACTCATATGCTGGCGAAATTCCACCTAAGTTTCATTAAAAGCAAAGTTATAAAATTATTAATACTTTCATGCTACTGAGACAAACTATCTACTATTTCGAGTTGGTATTTAAAAATGCGACATTAAAATTTATACTTTTAATGCTCAAAGATTAAATGCTATATATATATATAAAACTACAAACTACACCTTACAATTATCTAAATAATTTCTAGATGCTCTTATTAATATAAATGTAATCTTTTAGTATGATTGGGGAAGCCCACTAAAGAGCACATCAGCGGACACTTTAGTACTGAAGTATTTCTACACCATCATGAAATTAAAAAGAAAATTTTAACATTATTATAAAAACTTAGAATGCTAGAAAAAGAAAAGCATTATATTTAAAGAAATTAAGGCAGACATCCATACTAAACAGGCAAAAGAATGCTTTTCAAAAAATACATTTTTTAATCAGAACATATAGAAATTACTTTAGTTAAGTATAAAGTTTTATAAAAATGTTTCTTTGGGATTATTTTGAATAATATGGATGACTTGAGATTGAAAATGTAACTTAAACAAGTTACGAAATGTGAACACAATGACATTGATATGGAATGTCTTTCATGTGAATAACGACTTCCTAAATTTACTTAATCGTCGCATTATTTCTAACTTACCACTTAATTAACTTTGCAAATTGGGCAGTTTAACTGAAAGATATGCTCATTATAATTGACAATAACTAAATCATGAAGCAGCTGTTTGATTTTGACAAATAATAAATCAACTTTGTATATTTACCCAAATTAGGAAGAGGGCAAAGTTTATGACGTATTATATATATATATATATAGCCTTGTGCATAATAGTTCGGACTAATGTTTTTTACATTGACGTTGTCACTTTGTTGTTACTGGTACTTTGAAAGTGTGAATGCTTAATATTAGAATGTACCTGTTAGCATTTAAGTCCAAGCTGACAACTGCTGAGCACTTATATCATTACTCACAGCAAAATGCTTGGTAAAACTATTTCCTTCGAAATACGAAAAATTATAGTTTCATTGGAAAAAAAAATTTGCGAATTTCTTCAATTATAAAGGCAAACAGTATCTTCAATTATTTTACATTATAAAAGAACGGATCAAATTGGGCCATTGGCAAAATCAAGGCGCTCTTCTAAATCATGGGCCGTTGCCAAGCAAATTTAGCCCGTCTTTCCAGAATTTAACCGCATTTGACGTCGAAGCAGTTGAAAGTAGATTGGATAGGTGGATATTTTGTGCATGAATGGATAATTCCCCGAATTTTAAACGAATATGGGCTATATGGTCGCATAAAATTGTAATTTTTAATTAGTTTGAACTATTATGCACAAGGCTGTACATATGACCTAGACTCAGCAGTGATCGGGTCCAGTCCGGTTCAGTATAGTCCGGTCCTAAAACATTACAGTCCATTCCATCGGAGATTTCCTAAGATTAACTGCAAATTTATGAAATTTATCATTCTTTTAATATTTCAATACAATTTACACATATTTATAGTTAAATATGTATAATATATAATTTACAATGAAAATACCCAAATCATTCAACACATTAATTAAATATCAAAGTTTCAAATATAAATTTCCCATTTAATAATTTGGTCACTCTAGCAGTGACGAATAAACTGCCTAATTATTGTAACTATAATTAATGTTGGTTTATTACATAATTACGTCGTATTTCATTATTGAATGAACACCTAGTGTGAATATAATATTAATAATATCAAGCGTTTTCAAATCATAACTACAATATTCATTAGAAAAGTATCATCTGAGGGGGAGGGGGAGGAAGGGCTACATAGAAAAGTTTCCCAAATTTAGCCCAAACATTGATTAAAACATAAAAAACGTTAAACCAAATCCCAGACCCATTAGGATTACACTGTGATAATATATAAAGCCACAAAACTCTGTATTGTAGAACTTAATTTTTAAGAGGTCCATGGAGTATGTGAGTTTTTTGATGCTATTGTTATACCAAAATAACAAAAATTTTTCTCCTGTGAATATTATCTTTCAATTCTCAACATCTTCACGCAGTAATCTCAAAATTGAATTTTAAATCGAAGAAACTTCAAGCTCGACATTATATGTTCATTTTCAACATTTTAAATAAATTTGTATTAAAAAAACTTATTTCATATATACATGATGTAGAATGAAAAGGTAACCAAGGTAAAATGCAAAAATACAATTTTATGACATTGTTCACTTCTTATAGAAACCTTGTTAGCAATTTTTAAACATGTTCTGAAACGCTTTTTAATGTAATATGATTTTGTTCCTGAATGCTTCAATGCTTTGTTAAAATATAAAAATCAACTATGTTGTACATTAGTAATTGTAAATAGAACCAACGGGTATGGTGCTGCAAGGAATAAAACTTTTAGGATTGAAGATATGGCTTTTTCGGATACATGTATCAGAAATACCTTACCTTTTGCGTTCTGGCAAAGCTGGTGCTGTGTACTCGCAGTAGCCTCGAGCCCAGACTCAATACAACATTTTGAACGTACTGTATGCAAATAAAATACAAATGAAAGTATATCAGCTTCAGCCTATTGCCTAATTACGTGTATTATAAAAAACTCAAACTAGATTTTATGGATTGTTTTGAGAAATTGTAAATTATCGAAAAAAACATTAATTTATCGTGAAATGATAAAAAAGTTCAGCATTAGTGTGAAATCATTTCAAACAATGTATTTTTTAGCATTGAAGCTAAGACAAGGGTGCTGTACACGTCTCTGCATTGTATTTAATGTTATGAAGTCTCTTTAATGCTTGGAAACATTAAAGTAGATTATAAATTAGACTATATATAATATATATATA
>CABFPE010000159.1:1104667-1127876 GCA_900660155.1 Hofstenia miamia | reverse complement strand
AAATAATTAGCATCGAATTCACTGCTATAATCTATATACATCGATATATACTGGGCGTCAAAAGTGATACAAGGACTTGGTTATGCGATAGATAGCATCTAGAATGAAAATTGAAATTTGTATGCGCCTGAGACTTTAATTGTAGTGATATTAATGCAATAATGCGGAATAATGGCAAAAATTAGTAAAATTTAGAATCTATACCTGGTAACAGGGTCATTGAAATTCCGTTACCATGTAGAACCAATAAGTTTCTTAATTTTTAATGGAATTAATACTTCAACTATGTCAATATTTGTTGATAAGATAATGTACTAAGTACTAACCCTAAAGGAATATAACATTTATCATATACGTATGTAATAGCGGAGCAGTATGTTATAACGTAAATGGTATATACTTGTAGAAGTGATGTTAACTTTTTGAAATTAAGTTACCGAATAGCTTTATGTTTAATCAAAGAAAATGAAATTTTCAAAAAAAATTCTGTCTCACTGTCACTGATGAAAGAACTAAGGAGGCACACATGATACACTTCAATAAAAAAATAAATCACTATTAAATGAGTAGCATCCATTTTAACAGTGAAAATGAAATGCCTACCAATTCATTTGAATATGGCAAAAAATAAACTTGAAAACCTAATAGCAAAGATTGTTTTCTTGCAGCTTAATATATTGGCAAAACACAGACAATAATATTTCACGTTCTATTAATATTTCAAATTGTTTATATCACTATGACATTGACTTTCAAAAAAAATTGTATACAAGTGCAAGTATTTTTAAGTGGAAATTTCAGAAAATTATATTTTAGAGGAGATGCTAGGGCCCCCTTGGCTACGCCTCTAGACTCAATAGTGACAAGTAATAGCAATATACATGCGTCCTCACATAGAGAGGTTACCTGTCTTCAAGAGCAGGCCTTCATGGGCCAATGCATAATATTTAACCCGAGCTCTCAAGTAGATCAATTAAAACGCAGATGTTGACCAAATGACTTTGACTTCCTCGTTTGTCTTCTGTCTCACGGTCATTGTCTAACAAATATATGTTTTTGACTGAAGTTATTTAATTATTAACATGAAGCATAATTAATGAAGGATAAATTAACAATCATCCATACATTAAGTATTTCAACAAATTTTTATAATTTATTATTATCATTATTTATGATTTTTTAAAAAATTGCTAACCGAGGTAACTGATTTATAAATCGCTTAAATTATTTTGAAATTAGCAAAAATTACTGCAATTTAACTTCGATAATAATCAAATAATTCCACTCAACAATATACATATTTCATGATTTCGTGTTTACCAGTAACAGCTAGGCGGAAGATATATAAAAAATTTTTGGATCAACATCAATTTCATAATTACTCAATTTGAAAACTCGTATGTCGTGGACCCTTAGATGTTGCTTTCAAGACGCCCATGTTCATGCGTATATCCATGTTTCGGATGTTTACGCGTTACATGTGCATTGAGGAATTGGCGACAGATATGTGTTACGGCAAGTGTAAAAAGTGTATCTTCTGTTTACTTAACTATTTTTTATTTCGAAATATCTTTCTCTTTTGAAATGTCGAAGTATTCAAATTTGTAGAAACAGTATATATTTGTAGCTAATAAAAACGGTAAATTTTACATAATTAAAATTAAGTTTTTCAAATTTTTTTAACAGCATATTACTCAAGAACTAATAATGATATCCTGAATCTTAAAGTACCATGAGATAGCGGAGTGTTTAGTCTTAACAGCTTGTCAACGAGCCGACATTTCTAAGCTCGGCTCGGCTCGTTTAAATTTTGTGTAAGTTCGGCTCGGCTCGCCATATAAAATCTTTGAAAGAGGCTCGTTTTAGCTCGGTATTTTTTTAAAAATATTGTGTTCAAAGAATTTTTTACATAGCTCTTCCTATTATTTAATAAACATTTCTTAAATAAGATTATAGGAAAGGCACACTAACTGCAAACAATAAGAAAAATCTACATAATCAAATTAAAAAGCAGAACTATAAACTTGCTTTGCCTAAAATAGGCTCGTTTTGGGCTCGTTGTATATCAAACACTGTGCTCAATTTAGAACATCTTTTAACTGAAATTTATATGTCCACTAATCAGAGGGGGACGGCTACAGGAATATTTTTAGAGTGGTCCAAGATAAAATAACGCTATGTGCATAATTAGTAATTAAAATTTTCATTTATTTTTGCCAAGACTTATCAACGATACGAGTTTCTAACTAGTCGACCCTGACCAAGCTTCAGCATTGCATTAGATATACTAGGAGACTAAGACGAGCTTTTATTAAGCCCAACAAATCTATAGTTTTACTCTTCTATTTTTTGCGGATTTTTCTTATTTTTTCATTCAAAATACCTTTTTTATAATTTTTTTTTAAAATGCTTATTAAGTAATAGGAAGAGCTATGTAAAAAATTCTTTGAGCACAATGTTTTTAAAAAAATACCGAGCTAAAACGAGTCCTCATTCAATGATTTTACGTGGCGAGCCGAGCTTGGAAATGTCGGCTCGCTGACAAGTCTGCTTCACCAACACATGAAATCTTCAAATCCAGGCTAAGGACTTACTTTTTGTTGTTCATTTAATGAAAATTTTTGTATTTTGTTGGCTGCTATGAGACAACTCGGGTTTATAGCGGAATTTAAACAAAGATGGACGCGGGTGCGGTGCATTGTAGATATTGAATTTCAATTTTTATTTTGTTACATGTGTAATACTAAACTAATACAATATTAATTATACTACGAAATCTATATAATATAATATATTTGACATCATTCACTCAATTAAACAAAATTAATAGAAAGTCAATTTGATGATTGACACATTTGGCTTGCTTACTTAAAAATAGCGGGTGTGTTGCAGGTGCGGGTGAAATTTTCTAGAAGACATGTGGTGAGGTTACGGGTCCCCTCACTGCGGCTGCGGTGCAATGTGGTGTAAAAAAATAAAAAATAATTACACATGTGTCCATTTATGAATATAAATATTTACTATTATAAAACAGTTTTAGGTGCAATCTTACTGTGATGCATAAAGCTGTTCTAATTACGTAATCATTACTTGCAACATAAGTTCGCGTTTAGCTTAAGTTTGCTTGACGTTTGCCTATATAAATATANGTAGTAAATTAATTTCAGGAAATGCTGTTTGTGCAAAACTAACCAAGATTAAAAGCTACACTGAATACATAGACAGGAATTAAAAGCCTTAAAAATACATTTGAAACTCTCTTTGTTCAAGTACATTCCTCGCGCCATTCTTCTTTACGCTTCTCCCTGTTGGTGGCCTTCTCGTGCCTTGTTCTACTCCATGGAACGGGTTCCAAAAGCGTGCTTTCAAATGGATCTCTCCCTTGCCATACAAAGACGATCTTCTCAAATTCTCTACTCTTCCGCTGTCACTCTACTTCCATACCTGTGATTTCCTTCTGTTCAATCGCTTACTCACTCGCAAAATTGGACCTTGATCCTTTTGATTTCATAAATAATGTTCTCTAATTCCCGCTCCACTCGCTCTGATGATTTTGTCACTTTCTCAATTCGTAGTGCATGTATTGCCATAATTACATTTTGACTCTCAACCCTCCAACAGCTATTGATTTCTTTCCCCGCGCCGAGCTTCAAGAAATCTTTAATGTCTTTCCTCTTTGCTGAGCCCTTCTCCAACTTCGCTTACTCTTCTATCTGCTCCTACTTTATCTCCTGTGACTGTCCTCGCTGCCGTAAAACTTGACTTGTTTTTATATTTTTGTAGGGTTTGCCCTATTATTTGATCACTGGGTATATGAAGAATTTGAAAGTCAATAATTCTCTTGTACTTCAAACACAAGAATATTTTTCCATATCATATTTCCACCTAAACAGAGAAGAACATTTTACCCATAGAAGTCTCCAAATCCCAGGAATTCTAAATTTCCTTTAATAAGCTTGGAGAAAAGTGTAGACACAAGCGGTTTGTTACTTTAAGGTAACAATGGGCTTAACTATGATTGATTCGTTATAAATTCGTATTGAAAAATGGCATTTGAATCTAGCGCGAATTGCGCATGGCGTGTTTGATATATATATATATATATATATATATATAGTGATTCCCAGTCTATTTTTTTTAAAGTCTATGATTACTGTAATGAACTAATAAACCTTTTCACTTACATAAAAGGCATACAGCTCGAAAATACAAAATTTAGCGCAAGTCGTAAATGAGTTCTCATTTGTGTTCAATACCCACAACCTTGGAGTAGGTTAGAGCATAGACACTAAAAAATATTAAAGAGAAAGGGATTAATAAAAACACTGCATGTTTGCCACAACTCTTCCCCCATGCACTCACACTTAACACAGTTATTCTATACATTTATATTCGGTTTAAGTAGTTTCTACCGTATATTTTATTTTTTTGGTATCTTTTGGCAAGGATTAAAAAAATTTTTAGTTACAATTGATCAATGTATACCCAATTTAAATATTGAATTGGAAATTTAGTATTATTTCCATTAACGTGTAATCTGAAACCTTGTATCACATTTAATTTGTTTGTTTGCCATCTTGATTTCAATGATATTGTGGAAATGATACTAACTTTAAGGAAAATTTTTTCAGACAATAAGTGTATTCAATTGTCCTTGTCAAGATAAATGAAGATTACTGTGAATGTCAATTAAAATCAATTTTTTGTTACGGAACTTACAAAAAACATAATTCCATTTTCTTCATTTTACATAGAACTTCTGTATCAGTAGCAGGGAAGGAATTTCGGTTAGATAAGACGGGGGGGGGGCAACTTACATTTACTACCCAGTATGTTAACTAACTAAAAGGAAATTAACTGCATACATTATAAAAAAAAATTTCTGAAAGGTTGAGTTTAGGAGGGAAACTGCCCCCCTCTGTTCAGAACCCCTGTTCTGAATACATTTATGTACATGAACGTACTCTATAATTGTGAGTGTAGTGAGCCTCAGTACATGTCTACATATTCCTTTCTGAATGTATTAGAGCGAGATTTGGGTGTTTATGCCAGAAATACCTTATCCTGGTGTGACCATATATTTCAGAAACTAGTAAAACCCAATCGTGTTTTTATGTTTTTACGTAGTTCTTTGCCATATATCATCTATACATCAACAAAAATTACTCTTTATAAAACAATGATTTTATCCATCTTGATGTATGTGTCTCCTGTATGGCTTCCATCATTTTCAGATGTCTCACGTCTTGAAAATTTTCAAGGAAGATGTACTAAGTGGATATTCAAAATTTCTGATTATAATCATAGACTTATTGCTCTAAATTTGTTTCCAATATCACTTTTATATCAATATAAAGATATGGTGTTTGTTCAATGCATTATTACATGATATTTATAATTTTGACATCTTTAACATTTCATTTTATGTACCATTGCGATCTAATCTTCGATCAAGTTCTATTACTTTATTTCAAATATCAAAATTTAAGAAAACAAAGACTCGGCAATCATATTTTAATCGTGTTACCATGCTTGCAAATTACCTGCACATTAAAACAGATATCTTTGCTTTTGATTCTCCTAAACTTTTTAAAGCTAAATTATTGCGTCATTTGCTAAACTTCTTAAACACTGAATATGATAATTCATATACATGTAAAAAGTTCCTTCTCTGCTCCTGTAATATTTTTTTTCTTATTTTAATTTATAATATTTTTGTTACTTCAGCTTTAAATAAAGTCATTATATTATTATCTTGACTTCTCACAGCTTCATGCTGGTATCCCTCTCAGCTCGGGGAACTCACCAGTTCCCAGGGAGTCTGAGAGCTTTCCTCAGGACTCTAGCTGTTCCTAACAATGCTGCCTTCTGTGCTACTGCTCCTCCCCACTTTGGTACTCCCAACTTCTCCAAGTATCTCTTATGCTTCTTACTCACTGCTCCTAGTGCTCCTACAACTACCGGGACTACTTCAACCTTCTTTAACTTCCACAGCCTTTCTATTTCCTCTGCCAACTCTCTGAACTTGTCTGTCTTCTCTTTCTCTTTGCTTTCTACATTTCTGTCCTTTGGTACTGCTATGTCTATCACTGTTCCTAATCTTTTCTCTTTGTCTACCACTACTATGTCTGGCCTCCGTGCNTCATTTTCTATGACGCCCTGTGGCTTGTGCTCATACCACTTGTCTCCTGCTTCTAACCCATGCTGTGTGCTCAAACTCCAGTTTACCATTCTTCCCACCTTGTCATGCCTGAAGTTATACTCATTCTCTGCCAATTTCTTACACCCTGCTATCAGATGATCTACTGTCTCCAGAGGCGCACCCAGAGGGGGGACTGGGGGATCGTTCCCCCCTCAACAGAGCAGAGATGCTTCCATTCCTCATGAAATGTTTGCCGATAACCAGTGGTGTACGCATGCTGGGGAATGTCTTTCAGTGAGTTTTTCAAAATTGCCTTTGACTGGTTAAACAAAAAAATTTCGTTAAAAAATATTAAGAAAGTCCAAATTTAGGCGGTGAAATGAATTTCTTAGTGTCGAATTCATCAATATTTCCAAAGAATTTTAGGGCTTGCCCCGCTTTTTGTTACTTACGGCGGAGATATTCCACTGTTGGAAAACCCTGCGTACGCCCCTACCTATAACAATTATACAACATAATATGAAAATAAATATTGGTTCTACTCTATGTCTGCAAGGGTAGACAATATTAAATTGATATTGCAATTATTGCAATAATTGCAAATTAATTAACCTATTGAATATTTTAAAAAATCAATTGCCAAATATTCAAGATTCACTTAAATCAATTCCCGATTCCAGAAGCATTGTCATCCTGTCTAGTAAATTTATATAGCATTGGCTGTGGAATGTACTGGATAATTTGATGACCCAAAAATATGTAATGCTTCCACAACCCAATTCACCATTTTATGCATATTGAAGGCTTAACATTAACCTTATTTCGCACCATTGTGATATTCTGTCGGACACCTCACCTTATCATGCCAAACCTAAAGAAATTAAACTATGATCACCGCATTTATATATAGTATGTATGGCAGAACCAAATTTGCCATTAGCAATTATGATTAGTTGCAATATTTAAGTTTTGATTTTGTAGAAAAATTTCTTCTTACTGCTAACAGATGTATGAACCACAAGTAACCCTTNTTCAGTGAGTTTTTCAAAATTGCCTTTGACTGGTTAAACAAAAAAATTTCGTTAAAAAATATTAAGAAAGTCCAAATTTAGGCGGTGAAATGAATTTCTTAGTGTCGAATTCATCAATATTTCCAAAGAATTTTAGGGCTTGCCCCGCTTTTTGTTACTTACGGCGGAGATATTCCACTGTTGGAAAACCCTGCGTACGCCCCTACCTATAACAATTATACAACATAATATGAAAATAAATATTGGTTCTACTCTATGTCTGCAAGGGTAGACAATATTAAATTGATATTGCAATTATTGCAATAATTGCAAATTAATTAACCTATTGAATATTTTAAAAAATCAATTGCCAAATATTCAAGATTCACTTAAATCAATTCCCGATTCCAGAAGCATTGTCATCCTGTCTAGTAAATTTATATAGCATTGGCTGTGGAATGTACTGGATAATTTGATGACCCAAAAATATGTAATGCTTCCACAACCCAATTCACCATTTTATGCATATTGAAGGCTTAACATTAATCTTATTTCGCACAATTGTGATATTCTGTCGGACACCTCACCTTATCATGCCAAACCTAAAGAAATTAAACTATGATCACCGCATTTATATATAGTATGTATGGCAGAACCAAATTTGCCATTAGCAATTATGATTAGTTGCAATATTTAAGTTTTGATTTTGTAGAAAAATTTCTTCTTACTGCTAACAGATGTATGAACCACAAGTAACCCTTTTTGTTATCTCACAATTATGACTTTTCTTAGAAAAATATTTTATGCGTTATATATTGATTTTTATTAATACCAAACTAGTTAACTTACTATGATTTTGGATATACATAATATTTTTATTCCAATTATTGCCAAAAGTTGGCAATAATCTATTTTTGAAACGCAAAAATTGATTAATTTACTAAACAAGAAACATCTATTTGTAGGGTTCCAATTAAAAATTGCCTACTCCTGCGTGTCTGTAATTTATGGCCAGGGGCAATTTCATGCGCTACTGAAGTGAAACTAAGAATGAGAAATATAGCCATTTTGAATGAAATGTTTATGAAGTTATAGCTTACTGGGGTGAAAATGAATTGAACACGCTTTCTGTATACATTAACTTGTAGTGAAATATTGCGAATTATATAGCAATGCTAATAATAATTCAAATTATGGCAAGTTGCAAAACGTAACTAATGGTTTTTTCTATCAGCTTAATTCGAAATGATCCCCAATCCTGTGCATTTTTCTGTTATCAGGAGTTGAAGTCAGAGATAGACCTGTGCTGGTCTGGGGTTGGACTAAGCATTTGGAAAAGACAGGCTGAAATTGAACAAATAGACTACAATTTTAGTGAATGCTATATAATTTTTTAACGTTTTGAAATTGTATGTTAGTATCATATACTCTTGAAGAATTGAATTTAGAATTTCCAATTCAATGCCCAGATTTTATTGATGGTTTCTATTCTAAAATACCTTACTTTGATATAGCAAGCCGCAAAATTGTAGAAAACTTCTTAAAAATTCTCATGAAAATATGCCGAATCGGAATTAAGTGGGTTCGAGCGGATTCAGGCTGGGCAGGGATTGGCCTAAATTTTCTGATAAGATTTATTAAAGTCTTAGAAGGTGAGACATTTCTAGAAATCACTCTACTACAAAAGGAAAGAAGTGTTTCCTATTCAAATTGGAACAGTTAACAGTGCATCAGCCTGTATTCAAAACTCGCCTCACCCAATGATCTACGGGGCAATAAGTGTGTTAGCCATCCTAATAAAGGTTGCATTAGTGAGGTGTAGGGAGAAATAATTCATTATTAGTAATTGATAACATAAACATTTATAATGCGTGTTCCGTTTGTTAGGTTAAAAAATGAAATATATACAATATATATATATATATATATATATATATGAATATATAGTAGTATATATAGGGGAGACTTGAAGTCATAAACTGACATTTTGACCTCTAGTGATTCACAGATATTGACAAGTGTTTAAGTGCCAACTCAACACTTGAAATTATTATCACAAAGTGCTTTTTGACAGGTTGGGGTAAAAGCATTAATGCATATTTGACAGTTATTGCTAATTGGTTTTTTAAAATGGATTTGCTTACAAATGATTCATGTTTTTTGGGGCCAATTTACATTTACATACATTTTTTGGTTTTACATGACTAATTTCATTTCATGTTAATATACATGGCTATATCACATGTTACAATTGTTTGCATACATTACATTTCATTTTTGTTAATATACCTCGTTATCACACACACTACGTTTTGTTTTTCCATGATTTTTGAATGATTGCACGTACAATGTAATTTTGGGAAAACTTGCAAAAAACCGCATTTCATTTTTGTTAATATTCATTGCAGAGGCGTGCATTCAGGGTAAGCAAGGTAAGCGCCGCTTGCCCATTGAAATTTATTTGAACAAATTAAGAAAAAATATTTATGCTTACACAACATATTTATAAGTTTCAAATTCTTTTAAATTTATTTTTTGTCTTAAATTCTAAACATTAAACTAATTACTGTTCATTTTCGTCATTTAAATTGATGTAAAATACTGTATTTTGGGTAAGTTTTTTTTTGTTGAACAATTGAATTATATGAGTTTTGTAATAATTGATTAAATATTATGAAGAGCATTAATAATCAATATCCTATTAGTTAAATTTGCGACGAAATATTTGGCTTGATTTTACCGTAATTGTGATAATTGGTATTGATAAAAATCAATGTTTCTCAATTACAACTGAGACCGTCAGCGCAACTGCCTGCCGCTTTCTTTATCAGACGTTGTTAACGTAATTGATAAAAATCAACAACCAATCAAAATTCGAAAATACTACGAGAGGACCGCGGAAATCTTACCGCGGGATTGTTCAATGCTTATTGATTCNATATATATATATATATATATTTATACATAATAGTTCCCCTCCTCATAGAAAAAGCTGGGTGCGCCCCTGACTGTCTCCGTCTCTTTCTTACATAGCCTACACTTATCACTTCCTTTTTTCTGTCTATATGCTTCTTCCCCCAGTTTGTTCTTATAATTATTATTTTTTATGTGTGCTCTTGTCGAGAACGGTCGGTTATCAAGTTCGCTCTCAAAAGCGGTGCAAGGTGATTTGTTCAGCGGTGTGATGTCCCTGGATGCGGCAATCACTTTGATTGAAAATAAAAAGAAAACGCCGCTCCACCAAATGTTCGCTAAGCTGAACAAAGAACAGGCAGCTGAAGCACTTCTTTTTCTTTTTAAGAACTCTCTCCTTTCAGTATCTGATGTCTCTACTCAATCTCAGCTCGAAGTTCAAACACAAGCAAAGACACCCGAAAACTCAACACCAATTACTACTACTACAGAATCCGTGCTTTCAAAATCGTCACCACTCACTTATCACTCATTCCCAAGGATGCAACCAACACCCAAGAAACAACCGTCAAAATTGAAATCACGTGTAAAAGAGGTAAAACCCGGAAGTACAACCCTCATCATTGGAAGCAGCATTTTGAAATACGCACGTTCGCATCGTCTTCTTCACAATCAATTGACAACAATACACTCTTACCCAGGAAGCAACACCACTGAACTCACACGAAAAGTATCGCTTTACCCAAAAACACACGTCAATACTGTCATCTTAAACACTGGCTTGATCGACGCTTTGAATGGCAACATCTCGAATTTCAAGTCAAATCTGCAAAACCTATTATCTGAAGTCCGTAGAAAATTCACTCCTAGTCGAATCTTTTTCTTTGAAATCACCCCTGTCTGTGCTGATGAAAACCTCTCCAAGAACTTTGACATCAAAGAATGCAATCGTATCATGCACAATCTATCTAACAGCAGCTACACTGTCATTCCAGTCTTCGAAAAGTTTCTACTCTCTCCCCTCATTATTGATCCCTCTCTTCTTGCTCGCGATGGTATCCACCTCTCCTACAAAGGTCTTTCATATTTCATTGGTAACTTAAGGAACTTCTTCTCTAATTCACCGAAAACATTTCGCCTGTCAACACCTCGTTCATCATTTCGTAATCAGAATATATCATATGCAAGTGTTGCATCAAATCACTTACGTACCCGCCATCACCTTCTACCTACGCCACAACGCCATATCGCTCAATCTAACTCTCTCATCTAAGATCAATGAACTTATTCAGGTGCAGTTTTTATTATATTATAATTATTGTTACTATATTAATTAAAGGGCAGTTTGCTATACCCCTACATGAATCCCTTAAAAAATTCAGCTATCATCCTTCGAAAATTACAAAGGTACATTCAAATTATTATGCTATGAAATTCTATAATTTATTAAGTAATCATTTAAAATTGTTCTTAAAATTTCGACTAATTATTTCTGGAGACATTGAAAGTAACCCAGGGCCAACAATTTCCGAAAATAAAATACAAGATGTATTAAATAATTTTAGGAAAAATTTTAAAATTATTTACCTAAATTGTAGAAGTCTTAGTGCAAATCGCAATGAATTTATTCAAATGGTCAGCAAAATTGGAAATAGCGCTATATATGTATTTACTGAAACTTGGTTAAAAGATTGTGAAAATTTACCATTCTTATATAATCCAGACTGTAATACTTATGATATTCATTTCAAAAATCGATCTGAACGTGGTGGGGGATTAATGATACTTGTTCCAAAATCCTTAAAATCAAAACGTAGAAATGATTTAGAAATTAAACATGAGATTTTCGAAAGTATGTGGATTGAACTAAAATCTTTTTCAAATTCTTACAACAGCGAACTCATAAACATTTGCTACAATCCAAATAAAAATTATATTTCTGAATTTTGTAACCACAAAATTGAAGAAATAGAATATGCAATTCTTGAAAATAAGTTTATTAGTGTCCTTGGAGACTTTAATTCTAATTATTTAAATTCTGTTGAATCAAAGAAAATTGATCATATTTGTGATATTTTTGCTTTTCAAACTATTAATAAAACCAACCCAACTAGATTTTCTAATTTAATTGACTATTTTCTATCCGATAGTTGTAATAAATATAAAACATATATGTTTGAATCATTTAGTGATCACAATCTTTGCGTTTATGTTAGTAACCATAAGTTCAGGACAAAAAATAGGAAAGTTATTTATTCTAGGGATTTTAGCAACTTTAATGAGCAAAAATTTATACACCTCTTGAAGAACATATCCTTTGATATAACCTACACTTTTAATGATGCCGATATTATGTTAAAATTCATCACTTGTGAAATCACCAAAGCGTTAAACAAAGTAGCACCGCTGCGAACAAAGTTAATTAGCACTAAATTAAGGCCAGTGATTAACGAACCCCGTGATTTCGACTTGATTAAGGACCTGGTAATTAAGAAAAATAAACTTTTTGAACTTGCGAAATCGGATCCCATCAATCTTAATTGGACTAATTATGAACACGCTAAGCAATTAATCAAAAAGAGCCGCAAATTTAATTATGAATGTAAGTTAAAGGATTATTTCAAACGCCTAAAGAAATCTAACCAAAAATGGAATTTTCTTAATAAAAGCATTGGTAAAACTAAGGGGCTAAACATAAGCATTGAAGGAATCAAACATGATAATAAGATGTACAAGAATAAGAAGGATATCGCAAACATTTTAAACAGAAATTTTGAAAATATGGGTAAATTCAATTTTAAATTCGGAAAAATTGGAAATAATTCACCCCAACAACCTGATATACGCAAGGAACGGTTTCATTTCAACTTAATTTCCTACTATGACCTTAGAAATGTAGTAAATAAGCTAGATAATAATAAATCATGTGGATCCAGTAACCTGCCGTATTGGATAATTAAGAAATATTTTTATATTTTTGGTGAATACCTGCTTGTAGCATTTAATCAAAGTATTATAAATAACTTTCCTACCCTTTTAAAGCAATCTGATATTTCACCGTTATATAAAAAAGGAGAGCCCATGAACTACAGGCCAATTAGTATAACACACCCCTTCTCAAAAATATTTGAAAAACTACTAGCCGCACAAATGTACAAATTTATCAATGACAATCAAATTTTATCAAGTAATCAATTTGGATTTCGACCTAAATTCAGCACATCTGATGCGATTTTATCAATCACAGAAAAAATTAAACAAAATTTAAATCAAAATTTGTTTACAGCGGTTGCTTTACTTGATTTAAGCAAAGCATTTAATTCAATGAATTTCGATATTTTAGAAGAAAAATTAAGGCTAGAAGGTTTTAGTGTCAATGCAATAAATTTCATTATGAGTTTTTTAGAGAATCGCAGACAAAGAGTAAAAATTGATCACATTTTCTCAGACTATACTACTACAAATCTAGACGTACCACAGGGAACTGTATTAGGACCCATTCTTTTCGCACTTTATGTCAATGACATTTCAAAATCCTTGACAAATGGAACTATTTACCAATATGCAGACGATACTTGTATATTACGGACAGCAAAAAATCCCTTTGAGGCAACCAAACATTTGACAAAAGATATTGAAAATCTCGTAATATATTTCAATCATAATAAACTAAAAATCAATTCTGACAAAACTCAATTTATCATCTTTTCATCTAAACAACAACAAAAGCTTACTAAAAATTTTAAAATTAATGTTTGTGATAACGAAATTAGTCAAAGTAAATGTGTAAACTATCTAGGTGTATTATTAGACAATGACTTAAATTTCGATAATTTCTTCTCCCACAAATTAAAAAAGATGGCATGTGGAATAAAATATTTGTACCATTTGCGCCATGTAGGAAAATCATCGCATGTAGAACTAATTCATTCATTTGTCTTAAGTCAATTTAATTACTGTGCAT
Organism: Hofstenia miamia; assembly: GCA_900660155.1. Taxonomy (NCBI): domain Eukaryota; kingdom Metazoa; phylum Xenacoelomorpha; order Acoela; family Hofsteniidae; genus Hofstenia; species Hofstenia miamia. The sequence continues at coordinate 1,113,847 of CABFPE010000159.1, read as the reverse complement.
TTCTTTTTCAAAATCTCACATCGCAAAAACGTTCATCATTAGCAAAAATGTTTAACTGGGCATTTAGAACACTTAATTATATTGAAAAAAATGAATCCATAACGCAATTAAGATCATCATATAACATTTTGGCCCCGAATTACTTTATTCAGTATCAATCTTTATGTATGATTCACAAATTTATTCATGAATTAAGTTCATTAAGTTTTCTTAATAATTACATCAAAATCAATAAAAGAAATAAAACACTTTTTAGCATCAATAATCGTCAAGATTCATTTTCTTTTAAATGTTCAATCTCTTGGAATGATTTAAATATTGATATAAAATGTGAGAAAAACTATAAACACTTCAAGAAAAAAATAAAACAAGTTCTATTAAGTAGGCAAACATTATTGGGCATAGATAATAAACTCAACGCATGGTCAAATTACTTTTAAAACTGCCCTTTAATTAATATTGCATATTTAATTAGTTTTGTAAATATTTTTAATAATAAGAGTCAAAGCAAATTTATTGCTTAAATGTATGTAAAAACTATAAACTAACACATGACAAAAATTTGATATTGATATCCCACCATAACCATTATGACAAAAAAGAATTTAGCCATGCATATTCATAATGAGTTCCATACCATAGTGTACATTCAAATTAATGAACTATTTACTCCTATTACATTCAGGTAACTACTTAGAGAACTCGAAATTACAGAATCATTTTATTGCAATTTATGAAATCTTTTTGTGCTAATATAAGCAAATTCATCATGTCGCTCATTGAACAGTGAACAAAAAATAAACATCAACAAAGGAAAATTAATTGAAGGATTTTCAAATGCTTAATTCAAAGAATTTCGAGCACATTACGAAGAATTATAAATTCTACTTTTCTTCTTATTTAAATTAAACTTTAGACAATCAATATATTAAAGGGAATAAATTGCCATGTCTGAAAATGGTGTTTTCATTGTTATATTTTAGAGCTTTATCTAAAAAGGAGTAATTTAATATAAATGATGCAAATTTTTTAATTCTTTTGAAAGGTATTGCATTGTCAATGAGTATACAATTGTCATGTTGTTTAATCTAGAACAACGTCTGTTAACTGAAATTTAATTAGTAATTAAAATTTTCATTTATTTTTGCCAAGACTTATCAACGATCCGAGTTTCTAACTAGTCGACCCTGACCGAGCTTCAGCACTGCATTAGATATACTAGGAGACTAAGACGAGCTTTTATTAAGCCCAACAAATCTATAGTTTTACTCTTCAATTTTTTATGCGGATTTTTCTTATTTTTTCATTCAAAATACCTTTTTTATAATTTTTTTTTAAAATGCTTATTAAGTATTAGGAAGAGCTATGTAAAAATTTCTGAGAGCACAATATTTTTGAAGAAAATATCGAGCTAAAACGAGCCGCATTGATTGATTCCAAGTGGCTAGCCGACCCAAACCGAGCTTAAAAACCGCTGCTCGTTGACAAGTCTGATCTTCTCTTTATAACAGCTTCTGAATCAGATGCTTTGACCATTTAGAGCATGGAAAAGATGTTGTCTGTAAAAAATTTTTTTCAATTTAATTATTTTTTAAACAGCTATAGGATGTTAGCAATTATTGGTATATGACATTTTTAAATAACTAAATATTTCTGAATTACTAAATTCGCTTCTAATGCTTAATGATGTCATTTATGATTCATGCATCAGATAGTAGGTTATTTGCAAAATTTAAAACTTTTAATATACGATACAGCCATCTAAGTAAAATCCACTGGTATAAACTCACTAAAAATCGTCCCCCTAAAACCCGCAAAAATTGGTTAAATTTTTTTTGAAAGCTACAAAACTGAAATTTATTCAAATTTTGAGTTAACTGAAATATCTCAAAGAAATTAAAGGGAAACACAAATATAATTATTGTATATTTCATTATTGTTATTTCTGCTATAACTTTTGTTTTCTTTTTAGTAGACAACTCTTAGATTAGATTATCAGCGTTAGTAGACATAATTTAACAATCTTGATACAAGAGATGGATGTTGCCAGCGCTGAGACTTCGTTGGACTTGTACCGAAGGGTTAAGAAAAAGGCTGAAAAATGGTCCGGAATTTCAAAAATAACAGCAGCCCACATAAATCAACCAAATCCTGTGAATACCATATAATTTATATGCAATGTGTTGAAAAAAATTTTGGAATTTTAAAATTTTACAGTAGTATCGTGACTTCTGAAATTCAGTTAGTTGTTTAATTTAAGATTTTATTACAGATTTTTAAGATACCCAACTTTGTTCTATCAAACTGAAAAAGTAAAGAATTTCAAATTAGCATGAACTTAATTGGCATGGGTCGGCCCCATGTCCATCTCTGACATTGTTAAGAAATATCACGAGAGGGCATAGTATCAAAGACATGACATCATAATGATTCGTTTTTTGTTTTGCCTATGAAAGGTCCAATCTTCGCTTTCTCATCATTAATAATATGTCAACGACTGCAGTATACTGCATATTGGGTGCAACATAAATAAGTAGACTGACAAGTCACCTGGTATTTAGAAATGAATGGATAACAGTAAGAAACATGTGAACTTGCAATTGAATGGTGTGAGCTAATCATTTCTCCTGATAATGTTCATTACATAAATACAGCAACATTGTCATTCTGGTAAATACAAATCCAAAAATTCTTGCTGAGACCTGGATCCTTGTAAGATAAAAATGCCAGATTTCAAGAAATATAACCGGGTTCGGGCAGCGGTGTTGTGCCCGGTTTATACAGAATTGGAGGAGGGTCAATTTTGTAGACGCAATTTCGGCCACCCCCTTTTTATCACTATGAGAAGATATCTCTTTTTACCTATTCAATTATTTAAATACTCTGACTACTTACATCAGCTTACATCATAACAAAGTGAGGGAGACTTCTCAAAAACGCTCTTTGCTTGCAGCAGACAAATCTAATGGAATGTTTTTTTATTCATTGCAGAATAATTTTTCATGTAATTTGTTTTTTCTAATGTAATTTGTGCTTAATTCATGAAAATCCATTGAAGTCACTAAGAAATTTTTCCACAATTTAGTCGGGGGTATGATTCCGAGTAGGCCTGGATCAGGCTCGGTACACTCAAGCCCAAGGTACTATAATTAAATCGGGACCTCACCTCTGCTGAGAATAACTTTTCAAATGCGTAACATGGTATCATCACTTCCATGTCTTTATCTCTAAGTAACAAAATTATAGAAAACCTTCTTGAAACTAATGATGTCCATGAAATTCAAATTAGCACCAAAGAGCTTTGTCGGTCAATTTGTTGCAAAAAGAATTGTTTGTTTTTCGTGCACTTGTGGGTATTACTCCTGAGAGTTGTAAGTGGGTCAGACCTGGCTGGACACTGAAACACCTAGTCCTAGTAAGTTCCAAAAAAGCAATTTTTTCAAATGTGACGTTGCAACATTCCGACCGGACCGAAATATTACAATTGAAAACAAGGACAATGGTCAAGAGCAATAATAACTACTCGGGCCGGACCAAGCCAAAAAACCCTTTAGACCTCTTGGCAAGCAATCGTATAAAACTAGTTTTTTGGGTTTTGCAGAATCAACACTGTTTCAAGACTATTTCTCTAGAAAATATGTGAAACTGAATGCTATTGAATGTGGGGAGCGATTAATGAGAACATGAGACTCAATAAGTTGAAGTGGCATAGGACCATTATTTCTGAATACCGTCTAAATTAATTATTGCGAGTCTAAGTTGTGTTTCAACTACATAAAGATTTTACTTCTACTAGTAGAGAGATCCAGGTATTCAATGATCTTGAAATTCCTATTGATTTGGATTGGCCTGCTCAATTTCTAGACGTGAATGTTAATTGGCAATTTATTAAAAAAGTGCCCCGAGGGAAATCTTTCTGAACTACGTCAATTTATAAATGTTGTCAATTTTGGATGTACAGAATCAATAACCAATATGTAGTATATATGAAGTTTGAAGATCTAGAGGCTACATGCTGTACTTTAACTCAGTTTTAATTTAGTTCTTCTGGTGCTTTATTTTAAGATATTTTTTTAGGAAAGCTGCATATTTCCTCTTCTCATTCTAAAAGACAGCTAATTTCTTTTTGTAATAAAAAGAAAAGAGAATACTGTTTTCCATGAAAATTTTTATATAAATGGCCAAGACATATTAAATATATTTAGGCTTTGAAGTGATATAAACAAATAATGCTTTGTAAGAGCACAACAGTATTCATACCAACTACATTATTGCTTCTTCAAAAAGGAATAAAGCAGATTTTGTGACTTGTAAACTTTCTTTTGGAGCTTAGTGTAAACCGGATTGAACGAACACATGACTCAAACCATTTCCACCTTAAAATCACGAAAATAGATAACCAACCTCTTGCAAGTGTATTTATAGTAATTAATCTCAAGGTTTTAACCGTTGTGATGTGTGATAATTAGCTTAAAAATCTTGAAATCTAACTTACTCTTTGCAATTAAAATGGTGAAAGAGTGACCTACTGATGAATTTACCCCTGCAAGTTTCCCTTTTCGATTTAGTTTCATGGTTTGAATTTCTCAGTTGTGTTAAAAAGCTGGAATCAGATGCTGGATATTTATAAATTTATGATTTTTGTTTGCTAGAGAATGGTCATGATAAACATTTTTTGCAATGAGCTAATATTTGTATAAATATTATGTCCAGTGGTGTATTTAGGCTTGCATGAGACCCAAGTCATATGTATATTGCTTATATAATTTCTATAAAATTGATACTGGCACAATAGAGGCTGAGGTGTTTTTTGCTTGGAAAATGAAGAAATGCTTAATAATTTAAAACTTAAGCTCATTTTGTTTACTATCTACATTAATTTGTAAACACTATTAATCACACTTATGATAATAAAGTTATACTTTGAATTTTTGGCCTTCAAAAGCTACTTCAAAATATCCCATAATGCTTCATCTAGCCAAACGAAAAATATAATCTTAATGGGGAATTTAAGATGGTTGTGCCAAATATCAGCTCTATATTCTCTATGATTAATAATTTTGTTGCCACCCTTACAATTACTGTTTCATTGCAAATATCATAGCTCATCAAGAGAAGATTTAAACAAGAGAATGTTGTGAAATACAGTTGCACAATGTTGAACTGTTGAAATTGTTAGTAGTGCTACATGTATTGCTTATGTTATTTGGCTTCTTCCTCTTAACCTATCCCTTTTGGCTTTTGAACGTTTTGGTTACGATTGTCGATTGACTGACACATATCGAAAGTGCATCTTCTTGCCTATGTTGACAATAAGTCTCTTATTGGACAATTATTTCTACGACGTATGCATTTATGTCAACAGCCGTTCGTTACTCATGGGAACTAAAGTCATGTCGATCATACTTAAACCATTACATGGAAGGGGTTTAAGCTGCCTAGATATCAATTCATTAAGGGCAACATAAGGGCTAGAATTTACATTAAGGGAACAAGATAAGTGTTACACAACAAGATTACATCTGTTAATTTTCTACTAGGATTAGTCAATTACCATGGTAAGTAACAGCTGGCGTTTTACTGCCCTCGAAATTTACCATAAGGTGCGTTCAGACGAGAACCTTTTGATGTATATCATTTGATATACGTCAAAAAGATGCTCGTCTGAACGCACATCGTTCAAATTAGCATACATCAAAAAGACGCTCGTCTGAACGCTCCCAAATTTTGATAGATGCATCAAAAAGCATACATCAAAAAGATGCTCGTCTGAACGAACTTTCATCAAAAGATGCGCATTTCTGTTTAACATAAGGAAGGATAAAGATCCTTATTCTTCAAGAAATGGGTACAAAACACCTCTTGAAATTATTTGCCTTTTTCCATCTCTGAGTCTATAATATCTCTGGCAAAAAGATTTTGTAAAAAATCTTGTAATAAATTATATTTGATTTCAAGGGGTTGGTACAAGAGTGGTTCCTACCAGATACCACAAAGCACAAAGTGGATTTATAAATAAATTATTTATTTATGCTGTTTTGTAAACTTTAATCATAATTGTAAAATATTCCTAGCAGAAATTCCCATTTCTTATTTATAACCGTTTGAATTTTACCCCGCCTTTCCGAAACATGTCTATTGTCTTTACTACAAATAACGACATTACGCGACCAATATCGAACGTAATTAAATTAAACCTTAAATTAGAATACAATGCCTCCCCTGCTGATTAAAATACATGTATTATAACAAGTAATACAATACTATAATGTTACAAAAATAATTCCAACCACATTCTTAAAAATTGTTTGCGATAATAATTACGTTAGTTATCAAAACAACCAACCAGACATTATTAGATTTTTAAAAAAATTATATNTATATATATATATATATATATATATGGTCTAAATTTTATTAGCACATGAAAAAACAACACATGCGAAATTCAATCTACAATGTGGAGACACAGAGATTGCCATGGGTCGAGATGGGCAGGACCGCCTGTCCTTGGGTATTCGAAAAAATAAAAAATTGGGAGAAATTTCAAAAATGTCTTTCCATTGTTCAACAGTGGACGCAAATTAATCCAAATGCAGAGAATGTAAAATAATTTAGAATTTTTAGAAAAATAAAGTTTTTATAATGAGTTTTTCAATTTCAGTTTATACAAGTTATTATGAGTTCTGACATACCATATCTTACTTTGATGTAGCTAATCGACAAATTAAAGAATAATCACAAAATCTACCGAATGTGCATTAATTTACGTGTGCCGGATCGACCCATGTTTATACTGTATTCTCGAAACTAAGCGTTTAATTAATAATTGGAAGCAAGAGTATTGCATTCGCTAGATTTCAGTGAACTTAGATTCAATAGTTTTTGACGGTTTTCTACTCATTCTAGTAATTGTAGCTGACAGCGGAAGTGGAGTAAAATTACAAATTTTTTAAAAATCCGCATTTAGTAAAAATTTAGGTCCGAAAATATATCTGCTATGCGTAATGGAAATTTTTTTAATAATAATATTAATAATATTTATTTAATTCTTTTGTTTTTTTACAAATCAAGTGATTAACACTTATGAAGAATTAAAACAATAAATATAAATTAACTTGGTTCTGAAAAAATACTTTGTCTTGGTTTCAAAAGTTTATTGTCCTTGATGATATAAATAGTTGGTTTTCATTGTTCAATAGCTTTGTTATAGTTTATGGACTTTGTCCTATAATTTGATAAGTAGTTGGATCTTCTTCGTTTTAGTGAAATTTTTAATGATTTTTTAAATTTATTGAAATTTCGTTCTTCTTTAATATCTGGAGGGAGTTTGTTCCATAAATCAATTGTAAAATTAGTAAATGATTTTTCAAAGATTTTCTTTTTAAATTTTTTAAAAAATTAAATGATCAATTTCTATATTTTGTAAATAGGCATAACATTTATACCATAACACTCCATGCCCATATAATTTTCAATGGCTAAAATTTCTTTAAAATTGAAAAATGATCATTAAGAAGGTTGAGAGTAATTAAACTATGAACTTTAAAATATATTATTCCGTAACGAACATCTTTGCTTACAACAATTACCAAATAATGAATTCCCTTTATTAGTAATTTTATATGAATTTTACTTTAAAGTAATATTTATATAGAAAACGCCAAATGCATGCTGGAGTGGAATTCGGTGAAAAAATTTGGTTTCATAATGTCAAATGAACTTTGAGATATTGAAATTAGTGATACATATATGTTTTGTAAAAATTCTGACATAATTTGGAACATTCTCACAATATGTCAAAGGTCAACTAGTTCGTACATTCCTTAATAATGGTAACAAATACAAAAATGGAATACTACGAGATTCTCTAGTGACGATTCAAAAAATTTATTTAATGCAAAATTATAATTTATTATATACTTTACATAATAATATAAACTAATAGAAATACAAAATAAGAATATCTGAATTTCATTAGAATGTACAAATAGAACAAATATTGTGTGAAGATTTTATGGAAGGCTAGTAGGAGTTAGCTACCATCGTTCAGCGCAAAACAGGCGATCGATAGTCATAGAATTAATTGCGTCACAAGCATAGGCAGGGTTATAGTTCACTGAATTGTTTTTCTATTCAGCTGACACTGGACAAACTTCAGAAAGCAAACAATCAATTCGTTTCAAGTACGTGAATTCGGATACAAATTCAAAGTAAATTTATGGCTATTGATTTTCTTGCTATAAGACTTGCTAAAACATTCAGGCCAGAAAACTGTTAAAGCTGTGTGAGTTCAATAACAAAATAATATTTGGCTAACAAGAACAAACATTTTAGAACAAATTTATGTTCAAAATTGTACATGATGTGATATGATGTACTTGAAAAAGTAGCCTTTTTAGGCCGGGTCAAATCCCTAGTCTCAAGAAATGACTTTTTATAATTTTCAAACTTAAGATTGTTATTTATAGAGAATCAATTTACGGCGCCACAATTAACAAATTGCAGTCTCTGAGACAGCGCACTGTTATCAAAATACGGTTTTGAACTTTGAAGAAAACGAGGTGTTTAAGCAAAATGTAGCATTTTCATATGAATATTATTACAAAGGAAAATCGAAAAAATAGAAAAAATAATACTATTGTAACTCAGCGTACTCCAACTTAGAATATATTTTAACACGAAATCCTGTACTTTTAGTAAGTGCATGAAAGCATTTGTATATATTTACTCAGCTTGTACATATTTTTTGAAACAATTTTTGTAATCAAGATATAAACATATGTATATATATATATATATATATATAATATTAAAATGTGTGTGTGTATTGTGTGTGTGCATTTTCAAATGAATGTAGTGTATTATTGTCGTTAAGTAGGCATTGTCTATTAAAGAGGAATGTTCGCAATTTCTTTCCGAATTTCTTGTAATTTTTTTCAAACTTAATTTCTCTATATAAGTTATTCCAAAATTTAGTAGCTGTGTGGTGAAAACTATTAAAATATTTATCCACGCATAAAAATGTTTGAGACCGTTCATTTAATTTAATATACTGTTTTAAAAACGAAATTGCGGCTTGACCAAATTTGAATTTAAATAATATTGATAACATATGCATTTGAATTTAATAATAAGGAGATAGTATTTTGTATTTTAATCGGTAATCGGATGCATTGT
>CABFPE010000159.1:1085124-1099420 GCA_900660155.1 Hofstenia miamia | reverse complement strand
GTATATATATATATATATATATATATATATATTTCAATTAAGAGTATAAAATATTATATTATCAATACGTTTTGACATTCTAATCTCTCATCTTCAGATGATTTATCGCTGTCTTTGCTGCAATTTCAATATAAATAAATATATAAATATATAAATATATTTATTTATTTATTTAGCGAGCTTGTCTTTTTTGTTTATTATTGGTCCATCAAATAATTTAATTGCTATTTTCGTTTTGTGATGTTAAATTAATATTTCAAAATGGCTTCTTTTTGGTGGGTGTACATGTAAAAATATATCGGAATTAAGACGACCTTGCATATGCTCTTTTATTTTCGTATTTAAATATCCTCTATATTTACAATTGTAATGAATGCAATTATTTACTTATCGGCGAGACAAGACGACCCTAAAATCTATATTAAAAAGCAACTTCAACTTCAAGCTATTTTAGTATACATTATACAGCATATATATATATATATATATATATATATATATATATATGCTATATGCTATATAATGCACACTAAAAGAAAAAAAATATATATATGCAGGCTCTGATTACAATTTCTTTTGTACCTACAGAACCCAGTTTGCGATTTCAAATATTCAATGCCCTGTAGATGGAAAGCCGCAATAATAATTTTATCCAAAAATTTTTTCACTGTGCATTTGGAATGCGGATTTAATTTCCTATGTACGAGTTTCATGTTCATGCAAAAAAATTTTTGCATCCGCAAAATTTAGAGTCCTATGTTTTTGTATTTAGAGCAGCGTAGGTATTTTAATTTGTTCTAACCGCACCCAATATATATATATATATATATATATATATATATATACACATATACAGTACTGGCGAAAAGTTTGGGAACAGTAACCTGTCTAAAGTTTGTTTTATGCTGTTTCTGGAAACTTTGTAAAATTCCTGGAATTCCCAATTTTTTCTTAGAATTTACAACAGATCTATTTAGCCAAGCAAGTTAACACAACTTAAGATTTACACACAATACATTTTCACTGAAAAAGCACTATCATTATAGTTTGAAATATGGTCTGTGGTAGTGAAATTTCACCAACAAACCGTGCTCAAATTCATATCTTGTACAAGGAGGGGTTCAATTATCGCACTATAGCTGTTAGAATGGGCGTGTCAGTATTTTTGGTATCCAGAAGTGTTACTTGCTATCAGCAACTGCAAAATTTTTCCTCTCGCAAGCAGTCTGGAAGAACAAAAGTGACAACCCCTCAGACTGACCATCTCATTCACCGTTGCATCGTCAATCAACCATTCTCTTCATCTTCTGAAGTCAAAGCAAATCTATTTGCGGTAGTGCAGAATGTATCAACACGCACCATTAGGCGTCGATTGAATACTACCTCTGACCTTCCATTGTGAAAACCGGAAGCCAAACCCCGATTGTCTTCAAAGAACATTCGAGACCGGTTGCACTTCTGCAGGCTAAAATAACACTACACCTCTGAGATGTGGCATCAAATAATGTTTAATGACGAATCCAAGATTTGCCAATTTACATCATACCGGCAACACATTCAATGACCAAGAGACAAAAGATTCAACACACATTACACGCAACAAACTGTAGGCTCAGCACCTTCTGTGATGATTTGGGGTGATAACTGCGGATGGGCGTGCTGGTCTGCATTTTGTTCCTCACAATGAGACAGCCACAACCAAGGCCTACCTCAAAATAAATCAGGAGAAATTTCCCATGTTTATGCAGCTTTCAGAACATCTGTACTACAACAAGATGGCGCTCCTTGCCACAGCGCCAAAGTTGTGAAACTGTGGATTGCATTACAAGACTTTCGGCTGCTTAGAACTGGCCGGGAAACTCCCCAGACCTCAACGTCATAGAAAATTGCTGGCATCACATCAAAAACTGTCTGAGGAAGCGCCAATGCACATCACTCGACGATGTGAAGGATCAAATTAAAGTGGTATGGTGCACAGAGATTACTGATGATTATTGCAGAAAGCTGGTCGAGTCAATTTCAAATCGCATTGCTGCGTGTTTGGCCAATAATGGCGGACATACAAAGTATTAGTGAGTTTTTTGCATAAACTATTTACTTTCTACACAGTGTTATCATAGTGTTTCTACATTGTGTTATTATGTTGTTTCTACATTGCGTTTCTTAGTGTAAAATACAAAAATTTCTAAATTTGGAAAGTGTTCCCAAACTTTTGACCAATACTGTATATATATGCTTACTCTTTGTCTACGCAACTTTTTCATATCCATATATCTCTATATGCTAAAAACGTTTATTTCTTGTAATAGCAATGAGAACAAATGATTCATAGAAAGGAATAATATTGAGTGTTTTAATATGCAATTTCGTATTATTACTAAGACAAATAAATTCAAAATTATGATCTCACATTTAAACCAAATTGTCTAAAACGTTTTATTCAAAAGTGAATTACGTTGTTTGACATTTTCTGAGCGTCAGATTGTAACCGTAGCTGCCATTGACTGACGTTTTTCTGACTTTATTTTAAAATATCTCCACTGATATACACATTAATTGAGATTCTTAACCTCAATTATAATTCTTTCTGCGTTGTAATTATATATAAGTGTTCCAAATTAACCTTAAATAGTTGTCATATTTACTATGCGGCTATTTCTTTTCTTTTGTCTGTTGAGTCGAACTTCTGTCAAGTTTACAGGTTTTTTTAGCAATGATTAACAATACCTTTATGCAATAGTGCTTAGGAAATTTTTTTAAATTTTACAGGTATTTTTAAATATCTTTGCAAACTCTACATTGTTCACTAAGCTTGTACATGTTTAAAAATTATCACTATCTAACTGAAAACATGGATCGCAATGTACTTTCAGAATTTAATATTTTCGTAAATTGATTTTATTGTCGCTAGTAGCAAGGTAATTTTGCTTAAATTATTTGCATATAAAAAGAATTTTTGGACCGTTAATAACGCAATTTCTAAACTAGTCATAATGCGTTGGAGGAACTGAATGCCAACGCTTTTTCTCGGACCGAGTCCGGACTGGACAATACTGTTTGCTATTTACCCCTTTTTGTTCACGTTTCTACGCAGAACACAATTTTACAATTACTATTTTTGTTACGATTTTGACTATTTTTTATAAAAATATGAAGATATACTACCAAAAATACCTCCAATTTTAACTTTTTGAGGCAGCAATTTCCTTTAAACGCTTATAAATATTATTTTCATATAATTTTTTGCGGTACATTACTATAGTCAAATATTGATATTCTGCAACACATGATTTTCAATAAAATGTCATTAATATAAACATTGTAAACGGTAAGCAACATTCCCTACTTCCTTTTCTTAGTGTGTCTGTACAGACATTGCACTGTGCGGTCAACACGATTTACTTGTATATATATATATATATACATAGATAGGGTGTCTCAAAAGTCCCTCCTCGAGACTAATTGGTACTTTTGCAATTTCTTTTATTTTAAATACAGGCGATCAACAACCACAACACAAATCAATGCATTTCAATGCGACCCCCAAACATGTCCTAACACAGCCGCCATTGTTCTTCCGTTAACCAAAAGACATTATTCAACATAGCAGGCTTAAGTTTCTCCACTGTGGCTGTAATCCGTGGTTTGAGCTGTTGAAGCGTGTTTATCGTCATCTGATACACCTTTGCTTTTATTTAAGTCGCAAAGTTCTCCAAACAGTGCTTTGAGAAAGATAATAGCTTCCTACTAGGCTCCTGGAAGATGTAGTAGGGCTTCGAGTTACAGCGTTTTCTACGCTTTGCACAGTGTCTGCTGATGAGGAAGGCTTTCCTAAACCCTGCTCATCTACTACACTACCAGTTTGCTTGAAGTTATTTACGAAATCCTTGATGGACACTTCTGCTTGGACCATTCAATGGAATTTTCAATAGAAATCTTCCTGTACTAGTTCATATGTTAATCCTCTAAAACAGGCACAAATGATGGCTGTTCTTTCCTCTATAGTAGATATTACATCACCTTATCTGAAAGAAATATCAATTTATCAATTATTTCAATGAAATGAGAAGGGACTTTTGAGACACCCTGTATATATATATATATATATATATATATTTATATATATTGTAACATCGGTGCTGGTTGTTAGTATCGGCCAGTCTAGTGTTTTCAGGTTTTTGTAGATATGTTGATAATGACTTTGTATATAATACCAATTAGTTGTTGTAAATTGAGAACAGTTTGGAGAGCAGTTTTATTAAGTTTGATGGCAAGACGGGAATGCGTAAATCCCAACGATATTACTATATATATATATATATATATGCATCATAATTAAGTCTTCGATGCAAATTTCTATCATCATGCCAAGAACTCAACCTTATTCCTAATTTCCTCCGAATTTATCTCCCACCTCACCTCCGCGATCATTCGGATGTATCAATAACCAAATCACTTCATCAAAAAATAATAATAATCTGAAATCTCGTACACCTCCATCTAGCAGTTTTTTTTGGACAACACTGTTGTCAATCGTTGAGATCCTAATCTTACAGATGAAGAGCATAAAGCTCTATCATTCAGTATCAAAATATCTTGACCTAATAAAATCAATCAAATCAAATCTAAAAGAGTTACTGAATCTAATGCTGCCCTTAATCCATTGCTTCAAATCACACTTTGTGAAAAAAGTCAATTTATTGGAAAGTTCCCTATATTGCTGGTCCTTCAAAAAATCTCGAAGCCTCAGTAAAAAATCTCAACAAGAAATTCACTTCAACTCAAATCAAGCCTGTTTTTCAATCATTCAAAACCAGCAACATCTTTTCAAACAAAGATCCAATTCTAATGTCTCTACGCTCTTCTCTTGTTTATAAATATCAATTTCATAAGTGAGAGTACTTATACATAGGAGAGACTAGAAGACATCTTCAAACCAGAATCCGAAAACATCTTTACGGTCACCTTCGCTCAGAAGTCTTCCTCCATCATCAAAGTCACGCCGCCACCTCATTTAATTTTTCAGTCATGATCCATCTTCAGAGGTAGCCGAAGCAATCGCAATCAAAGAAATTCACCCGTCACTTAACAATCAAATAGCAATCAAACTTCAACGCTTCTAAGTAATCAATCATCCTGTCAATCCATCAATCATTTCACTGCAGTCTATACAAACTTTATTTTTTAATCGCTTTGTATTCTTGCTGATGAAGGCTAATAATATAGCCGAAAGTATTACAAATATATAATTCTTCAACGTGTTCGTTTTTATGCAAATGAAAAAACTCTCTATCCTTGCTACATATATATATATATATATATATATATATAATTCCCTTCTAGAGGGTAGAAATTTCAATAAAATGATATCAAAATATGTGTCCTTGACAAAGGATGCCTTTGAGAAAAAACCCCTTATACGAAAAAACTTTTACTAGGTAAAAAGGCCAATTGGCAATTCCAATTAATCATGATTCTTGATCATTAATAGGCACTTACTAAAAGAGGCTGAAATCTTACGCCACCCCATAAAATTGATAAATCAGCGTTCTTTAAGTTTTCGGAGCAATCTAAGCACACTACAAAAGTTGGAATGCTTTTTGGAAACCGTTAATAAATGGCTGTATAATATTCAATCATGTGATTTCTCAAAAAAATGAAACTGTGATTCAAACTATACCAATTCTTTCTTCACCCAGTTGTAATATGTGGATTCTAGTGGAATTTTTGCCATTAACAGAATGAATTTTAAGCTAATTATTTATATCCTTCGAAAAATCTTATTTGCCACTTTGAATATCGGCAATGTGTTAATACAAGAAAGAATTTCGTCTAGCTGTTCAGAATGTTATATATACCAAAATTTATTCAATTAGAAAAATTTCAAGTTATTAGGTAGAGTGACCAAACAATTAAATGAGAAATTTATATATAATAACATGAAATTGTTTAAGGAAGGCTTTGATACTTAATTAATATTTTGAATGCTATTTGTGTTTTTTTATTAAAAATTATGTATTGTACTTATTTTGATATAGACATGTGCACATTTATAGCTATAGTATTGTACCAAGCCGATACCAAATCGCCTTGTATTGTTCATATAAATTTGGAAATCCATTGTATTGGAATAAAAAATATATTACTCAACTTAGCATATAATTTTAGAACAATCTTCGACCGACAGTACCGCTTTCTTTGCGGAGCGTAAAGAAATGGGCCAGTTCAGGGGCGTACGCAGGATTTTCTGAAGGGGGGGGATATCATCGTCATTGAAAATATTGAGAAAATAGACCCTAAAAATGCATTTCACGATCCTAGATTTTAAATTTTTAAATTTTTTACGAACAATTTTTTGATTTATCCAGTCAAAATCAAATTAGGAAACCTGACGGGGGACATTAAACCCATGTCCCCACCTGCGTACGCCACTGGGCCAGTTCTGTCCAATATAGTGAATGGATTTAGTTTTCCATAGGCCCTCCGGACCCGATATTGAATTCTCTTCGCATTATTAATCGAAAATCTTTTTGACAGTTTTCATAAGGATTTTGACTAATAGTGTTCTTTTTAAATTGGAGAATGTAAGAACAAAGAAAAGAGAGGCTAACAGGAAGACAATAACCGATGAATGGTTGCTATACATTAGGCTGCAGATATTTGATTTTAGAAAATAGATAAACATTAGAAACGGGAGTTTCTCAAATATCATATTAAAATAATTGTTCTTGTAAATATATGATGTACTAAAAAAATATAATTTCCTAAGCACATTTGCATAAGCATCTCTGCAATGGACTCCTTAATTATTGTGATGGTCAAGAAATACAAAAACTTTACAGTTGGTGCCGTATGTTGACTTAACCTTTTAACGCTAAGTCTGCCAGCGTCACTTTAAAGATATGGAGCTTTTTGCCCGCATTTTTGGGCAAGCCTCTCTTTTCATTTTGTATTAGGCTTCCAAACCTCATAGATTTTTCACATTATTTGATCTACTTCAATGCTCTGCTTTTATCAATGGCATTAATAACTAAACATTTTTTAAAAACGAACATTGGCAAGAATAGCTCTATATATCATACATTATCTCCACCTCAATATTAACATAACTCAGCAAAGAATTACACCAAAGAATGTCCCAGATTTTAAAGATTTTAAAAAATGTAATTACAATTCTGGCTTAAGAAATAGCAAATATAACTGAAGAATTAACTGTCATATATTTATATGTATTAATTCATTCAAAAATATGTTTGTTTTTTAAAAATAACTTTAAATAAGTAGGCTGAAGTTGACAGAATTTGCTATGGTACCTCAAACATTACTGAAGTGTCATTAGAACCTGTAATATTTTTAAAGAAGGTTGTGTTAGAACATAAATTTGAAATATTTGAAAGGCAATTTTTTGTGAATATTTAAAATAAATAAGTTAAAATTTCTTTTCATTGCTTACATTTATGCAGAGGCCATAATGGAAAACGGAATTGTATATTACCAGCAAATTGATTTGTTTTTTGCAATCTAATAATGTGAGTAAAAGACTGGATCATTATTATGAAAACCTAGAATGCAACGAATCAATGATCTAAAAAATATTACAGGCATTTTAAAATCTACACTCGCCTTGATGAAGATCCCGCCTGTCTTCGCACATCCAGGCGTATTTGGAGGCGGAGACGTAAGATTATTATAACAGTCAACTTTTTCTTGAGAGCAATTTGTGTGATAGGTACGTCTCCCTTGATTATAATTATTTTGAAAGGAAATCTTAGTAAACAAAAGGGAAATTTATTCTTTGTTGTCTCATGAAATACCATTATTTATGTAAGCCAGAATGACAGCTTGTTTAGAAAAATTAATCTCGATTTACACAGTGTGATTGAAACTGGTAGTTATTATCAATACAAATGTAAATTTGATTATATATTTTGCCAAGAAATTTTTTTGTATTGAAAAACTTCTTCTTTCCGGTATGGTCTACACTTACAAAAAATTAAAAATTCAATAAAATCACTGGGAAATGACGGTTAAAATGACGTAGCAAATAAATCATGACGTATTTCCATTAATAGGAAATTTTAAAAAATTTAAATAACAGTTTCATTAATATAATTTCTCCATATATATTATCTAAACAAATTTTATTGATTAATTATCTCTACAGAACTTGATTAAAAATGACTTACTGTATACAACAGTTACTGATTGGACAAAGCCTAAAAGAAGAAGCAGAAACTTAGCCATTAGAAGAGGCAAATCTTAAACATGCTGCAAATTCATCCACCGTCGGTAAAACCTAGATTGTAAAGTTTCCTGTCTCTATTAAGCTTCGCTCTTTAAAACCTAGTCATGCGATTGATATCTCTCCTTCAATCAAATTCCGTTTTTTTCTAATAATTACATTCAGCCAATTGCTAACAGTGTTATTAACAGAGAGTAAAAACGCACACTTTAATTATTAGTGTTTGTGCCTTAATCAATTTGAATGCTTTGAATACGTAACTATTTTAACCTGTTATAAGGAAACATACCTAAAAACCTTAAAGGCATATGTGAGCTTGACCATCTGATAGTTAGTATTTAAAGTTGAAAATTGAGATTGAAAATATGATGTTCTTCTTCATATACACATATTTATATGTGCCTAAGAATTTAATTATAGTGCAATAAGTGGAATAATGGGACAAATTTGTAAAAAATAGATTTTATGCCTGCTATAATGGGGCCATTGAAATTCCGTTACTATATAGAGCCAATTTGCTTCTTAATTTTTAATGGAATTAATATTTCAATTGTGCCAATATTTGGTGATAAGATAGTGTACTAACCCTAAAAGAATGTAGCATTTATCATATACATGTACGTGTTTTATAGATAAACAGTATGTTATGATGTAAATGGTATATATATGTAAAAGTGATGTTAACTTTTTGAAATTCAGTTCCCGACTAGTCTTGTGTTCATAAATCAAAGAAAAATGATTTTCTCAAAATTAAAATTCTGTCTTATTGATGAACCTACTAACGAAGAACACATGACAAAATTCAATAATAATGAGATCATTATTGAATGAGTAGCATCCATTTTAACAGTGAAAAGGAAATTCCGTTAGTGCTTGACCAGCCCCCTGTATAAATACAATAAAAGCATGACTATTAGATTTCAAAACTTCAGAAAACAATTTTTTATTGAAAATATCACTACAGATTCAATAGATATTTTTGTGTCAATTGCTTAATGGTAATGAATGAACATCATGTCTCATATTATCTGTAGGAATGGTGGACCATTGCGTGCCAGCGTTGAAATATGATTCTATCCTTAAATTTGCAATAAAGCTTTCCCATTAAAGATGCTTACTTAATCATTGCATTTCTCTTTACTGTTCTGCTGTTTAGGATTTTTTTGAAATTTTTGCAACTAAATGTAATTTTTGCAGACATTTATATCATGTATTACAAATTTAGTCCATGTTTCGATGATGTTGCTCATATCATGAAATTATTAGATTTTTCTATTAGGAAAATGGTAAAAAAATATAAATATAAAATTGACTAACAAATTTGTTCTAATTGAACTTCAAACTGATGATGTCCTCTATGAAGAACATCCTGTTTTTCCACGTTTCAAGCAATTTTCTCCTATCATGAAATTCGGAAAACCTGAGAGATTTTACACATCTATTACTGAATGTGCTTAAGCCTTAAGCAATAAATCCCTGTGCGATTCTTTTGAGGTTTACCTCTAGAGATGCATTATTTCAAATCTAATAAAATCCCTTTCTTTAGTAAAATGATAATTTACTAACTAAAGTGTGCTGAAAAACAGTTTGAATTCAAACAGCTATATATTATTGGTTAGCTTCATTTGATTTAGCCCTAGACTAACTCGCGTGATTATAAAGATATAAAGCGTTTGGTCCATATTTTCCGAAAATCCTATCCTTTATTTGTTGTAAAATTAATGCTTACCTAACATAAATGAAAGTATTAATAGCATCAAATTCTCCCATATATAATGTTCTGCAAATCGGAGATTTATAGCTCAATATAGCAAAAATTTCTTTATTAGTTTGTGAATTATGAGCATTTAAAATAATGCCTAGCATACCATCAGTGAATTTCAATCTTGAGTTGTTTGAGGTTAAGATATCTAGAATAATTGATATCATGCGCTCTTTTGAGTACTTTACAAAATCATCATCAAAATATCACTTCCATTATTTGAAAAGTTGTTTTGCTATTGAAACTCAAACACTTTTTTATTTTAGAATATACAAATATTTTTTGGAAAGATTGCTAACTCCAATGCTTTGAATTCCTTATTATTTTTAAAATTATATTTTCAAATGTTAATATTATCTTTTTAAGTATAACTTTAGCTTCTAAAAGTTTAGCCTGGCCTGCTATTCGAGTTCACAGAAAGTGCCGCTCACCTTAATTGTAGACTTTAGTGAAAATAAAAAATACAATTCAAAGAAACATGTGTAGGCGTTTGCAATTCTTATCAAAACAATACACCCACAGATATAGATGGAAATTCTCTTACAATGCCATCGTAACGTAAGCTTTTATATTGTCTTAAATCACATATTCAATATATAAATATATTACCCCAGAAAATGGCCCTAAATATTGTCTAGCGCAATTTTTGAAGGGTTCCCTTATATTTAGCTTTAGTCACCAATTGGTATAAAGAAGCTCGTTTTTACTAAGCCTATGGTTTTTATGACTAGATGTTGTTAATAGTGTATGCATAAAAAATTTCTTAATAAATCGGAGTGAAAATTTGTTCTGTATATTACGATTAAATTGGCGCTAAATACACACTTTTTATCTAGCACCAGATATACGCATCACCAAATTATTTGGCGCCAGGTATATGTTTAAACCTCAGTCAACTAAGTATATTTATACTTTTAGTAAAATATTGTCTTAAGCATAACTAAATGATACCTTGTTATTATTTCTCATATTGGTACAAAAAAGAAAATTTGAGTATTTCCCATCATGAATAATTTTTTTACCTTTAAGGGTACAACGGGCGTAAAGCTACAAAAAAAATTTGTGTTAAAATTTTAAAATCAATGATGACAAAGGAAATATGCAATTCTGTGTTGTTTTGACCTGATGCAATGGAGTTTATGGCATTTTGTTTTGATTTGTCCATTAAATTCCTCATTCAACATATTAAAATGATTTTATGAAAGTGGAAAAGGTCCTACTTTATACAATATTTTTTCTTGTTTGGGAATAGCAAAATGTGTTTATTACATTTTATATTTAGGAAAATATAGAACCATAGATCCACTTGCTTTACTAAGCCTAAAGATGTCTTTTTACACAAAGGAAGCAAATATTACTGAAGAATTAACTGTCATATATTTATATGTATGAATTCATTCAAAAATATGTTTGTTTTTTAAAAATAACTTTAAATAAGTAGGATGAAGTTGACAGAATTTGCTATGGTACCTCAAACATTACTGAAGTGTCATTAGAACCTGTAATATTTTTAAAGAAGGTTGTGTTAGAACATAAATTTGAAATATTTGAAAGGCAATTTTTTGTGAATATTTAAAATAAATAAGTTACGTTTTTAACCATATTGAAGTTTTAGCAGGTCGGGTAATAAATTCATTTAGAATTTAAGCTTTTTACTAATACATTTTTTATAATGAAAACATATACGCTTTTGAAATTTGTTGATTTTTATCGGGGATTGAGAACCCATGTATAAAATTTTTGAAGTGTAGGCTTTAAAATTGGAAACTTGAAATAGCAGGTTCACAAAAAGAAAAATTCAAGCAATCTAGTATTGTCTAAAAATTTAAAAATCAATGCAACTACAGCTCTACATTACCATTTTTTCTAAGGTTTTTCATGCTAAAGTGCATACATCGTCAAAAATAAGTAAATAAATGCAAATATTTTAGCAAAATACAGTTTTTTTCAAAATCAGTTTTGCTGCTGAAATACCGCTATATTCTTTAAATTAATAGTTAATAAAATCTTCTAATGATAAAGAAGATACAATTGAAAGTGTTTGCAAATTTCAAATACAAATTTTAATATTCAAGCAATAATTTGATTTGCACCATATTACTATTTAACATAAAACTTATATATATATATATATATATGTATGTATAAACTAGTGGTCTCTAATATATATTAGACGAAGACCTATTTAGTTATGTTTTGAGTAAATACACTTACTTGAATGAACTTGAACATTCATCATGATACTAGAAGAGCAATAAAATGGGTATATGACCTCTATTAAGAAGCATTTGCATGATTTTCTTGCATAAAGTATTGAGCAACTTTTAAAAGCTGTTAGTTATTTGTTATATATTTCAATCGTATTTTTCTTTAGTGTTCTAATATTCAATAAATTGAAAAATCCATTATGCTCAAGATTTGTTGCTAATATATAGGGTTTGCTTTAAGGTTTGATTAGTATCTGAACATTTTTTGGTAACAACCGAATGGATTGGGAATTGTAGATAATCACTATTTCTTAGGTTCTTGATTATTTGATCCAAATCTGTAAAAAATTGAGCATGAATCGAATCCTCATGAATTTTAAGATGATCATTACAATATAAATCAAATTGACTATAGACCTGCCCACAAACATATTATAGTATAAGGTGTTCTAAATGACGCTTTGCTGACATATATTAAAGGGTTAATATTCTGGTAATTTTCAGCCCTTTAGCATACTGCAGATATGTTGATGATATCTTAGTTGAAATTCATTCAAATGCGTTAAAGATAAGACAAACACAAAAAGAGATTAATTGTATATTGTCAAACTTAACAACTATTAACCTATGCTATTTCGTCTAATGCATATTAGGACTCTGGTGTATTCTTAACAAAAACATTTCATCTGACATAGGGTTGTAACCGTGTAGCATAGGATTTAGAAGAATGTTTGTGAAATTGTCGTTTAATAATTTTGGTTTTAATAGTGTGAAGGAATTTTCTAATAGAAAATGTACGAAGCATACTGTACATATCAAGGCTTAAAATGGCTTAGTAAAAGTTTTTCTTTTCTTCACCTAAGACAATATTTTTCAACTCATAATTTTCACCAATGCTAGTGTAACCAACAGCAATTATAAATCTACAAAAATCATTTAAGCAGCTTTAAGAATATTGCAAACAAGTTTTAGTATTACTTAAAATTTAAAAAACACTTTCTTATTTATGATGTTCACACAAACTAAATCCAACTGTTTATACATGTTTATATCATAGTGGTAAGCAATCATTTGAAAGTTTTTTTTCGTGAGTGGTTTTAAAGGGTGCTACAAAATTAATATTTTAATGTTTAAACAGATTTGCTTACTTAGGCATCAACTTATGAAAAACTAATAATTATATCAGACTTCGTAAAAATGCTCAAACATCAAATTGCTGCATTTATATGCTCGTAAGTTATACTATATTATATTAGCTTATATTGGCTGCAATTCAGAGGAAAAATTAGCAAAACTTTACATATTTTCGTATGACTTATCGTATCATTCAATCGATAAGTCAAAGTGAACAGTGAATGTCATTCTGTAAAACGAAACGCCCAGAAATATTTAATGAGGTTGTATATATAAAAATAGAAAAATATCAAAAGAAATTTTAATGAACATTATTAACTACAAAATTTAACAGACATATTTCTCACATAATATCAACTTTTCCTGCTATTTGAAAGAATTATGGCTCTTCCAAAAATTTGCATAAAAAGCATTCTAACATGCTTTTATTTGTGGGTTTTTAAAATATATGTATACTAACTTTTCATTTAAATATTACAATTCCCAAGTTACGTTTTTAACCATATTGAAGTTTTAGCAAGTTGGGTAATAAATTCATTTAGAGTAGTAAAGATAAGCAGGGTAGTATATATGCAGCTTTTTCAAAATGATCAGTTTTCAATAACTTTTTACACTTTTCTATTGATTTTGATAAGAAAAAAGGCGTTTTTTAGAAATTCTGGATTTGGCAGCCATTGGTCAAAAAAACTGCGGCCATACTTGTATTTTAAATTATTCAATTATACCCCCTTTTTACCTATGTACCTATATGTTTTGAGTAATTTTTGCATTTTTTTCAAAGCAGCTTTGTTTGCAGTTACCTCAAGAATTTCTCGCAGCTACAGAGAGGAATTTGATTATATTATACGAAATAACGAAATTTAATATTAATGAGAATTTTCCATATGGTTCTCTTTAAATAATTGTAATTAAATTATTCCATAGCAATGCACCTGTAGCAGGTGCAAGTAT
>CABFPE010000159.1:1068079-1078182 GCA_900660155.1 Hofstenia miamia | reverse complement strand
CAACGAGCCACAATTTATAAGCTCGGCTCGGCTCGTTTAAATTTTGAGTAAGTTCGGCTCGGCTCGGTTCGGCTTGCCTCGCCATACAAAATCTTTCAATAAGGCTCGTTTCAGCTCGATATATTTTTTTTAAAATATTGTGCTCTCAGAATTTTTTCTATTGCTCTTCCTATTATTTAACAAACATTTCTAAAATAAAATTAAAAATAAGGAATATTGAATCAAAAAATAAGAAAATCTGCATAATCAAATTAATAAGCAGCACTATACATTTGGTTTGCTTTAAAATGGCTCGTTTTGGGCTCGTTGTATATCCAATACCCTGCTCAAGCTCGGCTCGTTAGAAGCCCGGTTCGTTGACAAGTTTGAAGAGAAGCATAAATTGAGGTTTGAGTTATGGGAAATTTATCATTATCATTATTTTCTTTAAAGATATTCTTATACATATTCATCAGAATGATGAAAATAGAAAATTGAAACACCAGTGCATAAATACATTAAAAATGCTTAAGTTAATTTAATTGTTATATTTTATTTATTTTGATTTAAGTAGCAGCTAAAAGATTAATTAGACCTTCAAGAAACTTTTGATGTTGGGCAGTAACAAATTGTTAAAAACTTCAGCATTATACTCAGTCCTAGTTTTGAAATTTTAGAGGTGTCATAAGAAGCTTTTCTCAAACGACCAAATTACACTAACCCTACACCTTTGTGAATGTAGTTTTTATTTTGTAATCTTATTATTTCTCAACAGACATTGGGGGAGGGAGTGGGCAACCCTTTCACCCCTTGACAATTCTACCGGACACCAGGGGGCGTACAGGCAGTGTTAAGAGCATGAAAGCACTATTTTTCAGTACTATTCTTCGTCTCGCTGCAATCNCTTACATGCACATGCTGTCACAATTAAAAACTCTTGTTGTGTTATTGTAAAGACGTGATTTAAAATTGTTTTACAGGTAAATTCCTCATAGCGCGCGGTGTGCGAATATTTCATAGTTCTGACAGAGCGAACAGATTAATTTATCATCTGATGACCATTCTAAGCAAATTAATTCTAAATTAATTGCCCCGCCTCTTCTTCCATCATTGCAAACAAAACAAGTCTGGAAAAGTTGCGGGAATAATCAGACTAAAAAATTTGTTTGCGGGTCAAATTCAGACTGACATTTAATTAGCTGACCAAGTGGGCTTACTTCTGAAAATGAAAAATTAAATTGAGTTGTGGAAGACAATGTGTAAATTATATTTTTCAACACATTGCTTAAACATTTTTAAACTGCCACTGATTTATGTGCCCTGTTTCCAAACATTCAGTTATTTTCCAATACTTCGGTCTGGCCCTACCATGCCCTGCCCAGTTCTATCCCGCGCTTAGCACAGTCCCATGCAATTCTATGATTGGTTTCATATTCCCTAGTGATCCCGCAAACAACTAACATTATGGCCACAATTGGCAAAAATTATGAGCAATATTCAGGGATCGGTGCTCCCAGTTCCTTCATTTAATTTCTTCAGTCCCATTGAAGTAATTAGTCCTATGAGATTGGGGCAAATAAATCCAATTGGACTGAATTGTCCCACATAACCCTATGGTCTTTCAAATTCAATTCTAGTTTGATAAGCGATGTTTGGTAATAAATATATAATTTAAATCGATTACCTTTTCCATGCACATCAAGCTACAAAATATAACATTTGTTTGATTTCCAATTTTCTAATTGTAGTATTATTAAAATAACTATAATGAAAAAATATTGAAATGATAATGGATCTTTGTTTTGGATACTGGATCTTCAGAGACCCTATGCACATCGAAGGTAAAAAAAATTGCTTAAATTGAAATACATAATTTTTGAAAATTTCTTTGATAGCTATGATTAAGAAAAATATTTTCTAATATAACTAATCAACAAAAATATTTCGGACATATTTAATGTATTTGATGAGGGGCATGGTATGTGCATGGTTTGTAAGCAGCATAATTTTATATAATGAACTAGTTATAATCTTCCACTAAAATATTGAATATTAAACTCAAGCATACAAGAAACCTGGCAGGCAAACAAAGTTGGAGCCGGTCAGGATTTTTGCTGACCCGACTGAACCGGATAAGCTTTTTCTCAACCGGCTTTAACCGGCTGGTCAACCGGTCTATTTTTCCAAAATTTTGACTGGTTTTGACCGGCGCCCAAAATTTGATATTTGCAACATGATAAGGACACTTTCTTAAGGAAAAATCACAGCAATGTAATGGCTAAGAAAGTTATATTTGCAAATTGGAATATTTTAAAATTTGCAACTCATCACTGCATATTAAGTATCTAGATAAGTTTGTTAAGTTTTCAAAACTACAAATGTCATTTTAAAAAGAGTACGATTTTCATTAACAAAATGTCCTTCCGAGAAGATTTTAAGCGCAGACATGGCTTTTGAGGCTGGGATCACAAGTACTTTGCGGGCAATCCGACTGAAATGCGGAAACTGGAATGATTTCGATTTCCAATCCAATATGTAGAAATCTAATTCAATTTATTAGAAAAATAATGTGAAGAAATTAAACAATTTTGTTGTTTTCAAACTGTGACATCGAAAATTGGGCAATAAAGAAAATTCTGACTCGCAAATGCCGCCCAAAAATAGAAAAACATGCTTTTATTTGACTAATATTGTGTGGTGAGTGGGCCATGTCAATGTGCAATTCTGTCTTCACATTTTAAAATGAAAAGGGTTTCAAAATGATGTCAACAATTTTGGTATCATGTGTATTTTATTGTCTGAAATCTTAATGATCTCACTTTTTAGAACGTAAAATATATAGATTTCTCCTTCACCTCTAAAGAAAGTGACATGATCCAAACGCCTTTATGGTTGGCATGCGTTTTTGATAATTTTTAGCTACACTTTCCTAAGTAATAGTTGTCATCGAGAGAAAGTGCATCAGAACCAAAGGCACTTCATGCAAAAACGGAATTCATCAGTCGTACTTTATCACAATCCCCCACCACAATTATCCTTGATCACTTGTAGGGAGTGGTAAGAGTTCCTTTTCTAGAATCCGAGCATATTAAGAGCTTAGAAGAGCACCAGTGATGTGAACAATCTTGCGAAAGCTACACTTCCATATTGCACCCCATACCATTACAGACTTCCCACCATAATTATCCTTGATCACTTGTAGGGAGTGGTAAGAGTTCCTTTTCTAGAATCCGAGCATATTAAGAGCTTAGAAGAGCACCAGTGATGTGAACAATCTTGCGAAAGCTACACTTCCATATTGCACCCCATACCATTACAGACTTCCCACCATAATTATCCTTGATCACTTGTAGGGAGTGGTAAGAGTTCCTTTTCTAGAATCCGAGCATATTAAGAGCTTAGAAGAGCACCAGTGATGTGAACAATCTTGCGAAAGCTACACTTCCATATTGCACCCCATACCATTACAGACTTCCCACCATAATTATCCTTGATCACTTGTAGGGAGTGGTAAGAGTTCCTTTTCTAGAATCCGAGCATATTAAGAGCTTAGAAGAGCACCAGTGATGTGAACAATCTTGCGAAAGCTACACTTCCATATTGCACCCCATACCATTACAGACTTCCCACCATAATTATCCTTGATCACTTGTAGGGAGTGGTAAGAGTTCCTTTTCTAGAATCCGAGCATATTAAGAGCTTAGAAGAGCACCAGTGATGTGAACAATCTTGCGAAAGCTACACTTCCATATTGCACCCCATACCATTACAGACTTCCCACCATAATTATCCTTGATCACTTGTAGGGAGTGGTAAGAGTTCCTTTTCTAGAATCCGAGCATATTAAGAGCTTAGAAGAGCACCAGTAATGTGAAGAATCTTGCGAAGCCACATTTCCATATTGCACCCCATACCATTACAGACTTCCCACCATAATTCATGATCCCCCAGTAAGTTGAAGCAAGAATCTGAACTTCTGCTCAATTGGTTTTTTTATCAAAATTATTTTCGATGAGTATAGCTCAAATCTTGACTCATCTGAAAGCATAACATTAGACCAATGTTCAGATGAATTGTCTCTCAATAAATTGGCCCACCTCAGCCAGCGTAATCTTTGATTTAAGGTTAAGAATGGCTTTCTGAATGCCACGAAAGTCCGAATTGAGTACTTCTTCAGGATGTTTCGAACAGTTCTTGTTATCACGAGGTGGCCATCAACCCATTACTTGCAAAGTTCCTCTGAAGTCTTCGAGGGATTTACCTTTGAAAGGCACACAAGAGCTGATTGGGAGGTTTTGGAAGTCTTCTTTGGTCTTCCGGACTTTGGCTTGAGGGCAATGATGTTTTCAGAAGTGAAACGTCTGATGATATCCCCGACAGTACTTCGAGGTCGCTCTACAAGTCCTGCTATATTACGTTGACTCATCCCTTCCAAATGTTTGGAGATAATCAACTCGCTAATGGCAAAAGGTACGTAACCAGGCATCATATATGGGGAAGAAAGACTGTTATTAGACATTTTCAATATAAATAGAGTGAAAAAAGGTCAACCAATGAAATTTTTTACATATTCTCTTATTTGGTCTGAATTGGCCGATTACATTTTTCCAAGAAAATATTAGCTAACTACAAGCATTGTAGCATTTCTTCTTGAGATGTAAAGTAAACAGTGATAATTATGTCTCAACATTGATGAATTCCTCTTTCTGCACCCCAAATCTAATTAAAAAATAACTATGAAATTCTTGGCGTCCATTTCTTAGAAATATTTATGACAAATCATGGATGGCCAAATTCTTTTTTTCCAGCATTGTATTTGAAAAATTTGCCGCTATTTCATGGAAATTTTAATTTAACAGTTACAAAGTTGTGCATGGCGGGATTCCAAATTCTATGTGAATAGTCTGTAAATAAAATTGCGTCTGAATCTTTTTACAAAACAACTCTTCATATCGAATACCCTGCTGACATTCTTCAAGCTAGCAAAAAACCTACTGCCACCACCTAATAAAAAGATTAAAATACCGGGAATTACTCATAAACAGAATTCAAGACCAAAACTTTTCACATGTGTTAAGTATAA
The DNA here is from genome assembly GCA_900660155.1 of Hofstenia miamia. NCBI lineage: Eukaryota > Metazoa > Xenacoelomorpha > Acoela > Hofsteniidae > Hofstenia > Hofstenia miamia. Next base: position 1,073,120 of record CABFPE010000159.1, on the reverse strand, counting down.
GAAAAACGTTTTAAAGAAATTCTTCGTTAATGTCGCATTTTCAATCCTTTAAAATGCATTTAAAAATGTTTTTTAAGCAAAAATAAATTTCTGGTAAATCATTGCTAGAATACAGTCTGTATAAAAAAATGATTATGCGATAACTAATGTAGTACTATAGTAATTTATTCATAGCCTGGAAGATATTTTTTGTAATTTATGTAATGTGTGTATATATGTTGTGTGAATTTATTGATGCTATTCAGAAAATTATGAGTTATTTCCATGCACCAAGGCCTTCTTAAGGCCTTTCATGCACTTATCTGAATGAAGAATCTCTTATCCAATTTTATCTAACTTGTTTCTTATATAAATTAAAATATATGCTAATCCGTGCAAGTTGGATTTGTGAGGTGAATTAACTTTTAAAAATTTCAAATTAAATTCCAGTCCTGTTCTCATTTGAACTACAATTTCATTTCTAGCTCTTAAAATCTAATTGCATATTCATTATATATATATATATATATATATATATCCACCTTTGGTAACCTGCAAGAGACCTGGAGTAATGACTTAACTTAAGACTTCCTATTAAAGCCTATATTCATAAAGTATTTGCTAATCTAAAATATATTTAATGGCTCCGTTTAGGATTGGTGCATCTTATCAAAAAATAGGTTTACGACAAAGAAATGCAGCATAGCAATACAAGGTTCATGTTATTATATATTCCTTCATCGACTTTATCATTAGATTTAACTTTATCCGTTAACCATCGGTTTCAGTAAAAGACTTAGGCGTTGTAATTTTTGAAGATCTGTCTTGAAGTTCTCACACTAAAAGCAATATCAATTCATGAAAACATCATTATGGTTTCATGGAATAAAGCATTAATTCTATCGAATCTTTGTTATACATCTCCTGTTTGGTATGCAGAACTTATTTGACTTCATCAATTACAATCATTTCAGCGACGTTGCACTAGATAGATTTCGGCTTCACCAGTGTAGAAAAATAGATTGCAAAAACTTGGACTTGCGCTTCTTTTTATTTCATTATATAATATATATTTATATATATATATATATATTATATATATATATATATATCGAAAAATTTTTAAATGACAGCTTGGATTACAACAAAATTAATTTTTTATGCAAAGAACAAGGATCCATTAATTTTTCATTTGGACTCATCAATATTTACAAATGGGATGAATGCAATTATTCATGCATCGGTGAGACCGGTGGCGTTTAACTACAAGAATCGAAGAGCAGAAGAGAATACATCTTAATTCAAATATTTTTCAAACACCTCCACCAAAAAAGAATTTTTTATTTAACATCATGAACAGAAAGTAGCAGAAAGTATTGCAATAAATTATTTTTGATAAACCATTAATCAACAAACAAAAAGACATCAGCAAGCTAAATATATGTTGAAATAGAGGAAAAAAACGATTAGACTGTAGAAGCGCATCAATAGTAAATACATATATTGTTTTTCTTGTAAATGTTTTCTAATATTAGTAATAGTAATAATATAAATTTATATATTTAACACAATTGATCTTGGGAGTTTGATCAGAAATACCTATACGGACCTGGGGCCATAGGTGTGAGTTTTACCCAGGTCTCTAAATCAATTGCAAAAAAATCAAAATCAATTGCTAGCAAAATGTACTGATATAAGTCTTTTGGATTACTAGCTTTAGAGATATATGTATCTATATGGAAGATTGTACATAAAAACAACTACTTTAGGTAACGTGAAGAAGATTGTTGAAAACGCCAAATACTGGCTCTGCGACGAACAGTTCAATTTTTTTGACCACGGTGACGGGCAAAATTTTCTGTTGCCGATATGTGTCCATCTGGACCGTCGACTAATGGCTCAAACAATTTCAACACTATAAACTGGATAACTGCCTGTGATATTGCCTGAAATATGCATTATAGCAAAACTGTCGTTTGGCAAAGATTTTCGAGTTTCTCTCAATGATTTCATATTTGGCAATGGCTCAACATCGGATGCTTTATCTACTGGTAGTGCAATCAACAAAATCAATGATGTATACACATATGCATACTATATGTATATGTATATATATATATATATATATATATATATATATATATATATATATATATATATATGTGTATATATATATATATATATAGTAAAATCATAAATTGAAAAGAGTCCGAATCCTCCCATGCCAAGACTTTGTCATTCACCTGTGTCGGTCTTACTGTTCAATTCAATGATCCCCACGTTTAAATAATCTTTCAGCTGCAGAAGAGATGACACTATCTTTAAATGGTGCTTTTTTGTTTATTATTTTCTATCTCAGTAATTGTATCAAAAAAAATTTGTTCAACTCGCATTCAATTCCCTACCAGCAGCTTTTTTATATCGGTTTCTTATATCTTCAACAATAGTTAAGCAATTCTCAAGATTTAATCTGACATTTTGATATAACGTTAAGTATTTCATAAATTTTCTTAACATTCCCAAATAATTATTCAAAGTACTGGACATTAACTTGTTTTCTTGCTTAATATCTTTAATAATTTGTGGTAACATTTTACAGTTTTTAAAGGTCGAGGTTTGAGATAGGATGGAAATAAGTATGCGTTTCAAAGTTTCATTCAATATTGACCTGATGGAACTATTTTCAACTTCAGATGCTTCAAAATTGGATTTCATGTAGTCATAAAAATCATTGATAAGTTTAATATGGTGTTCTGCTGCTGCGTCATTAATTTCTCTTCCTTGAAACAAACTAGTGATATGATGTGGTAAACTCTTAATATCCCCAGGCTTTTCTAAACGAGATACATAAGAGTTCTTGCAATGACATCTAGGACTTTTCCGTGTAATGTTGGCAAATCGTACAAAACATACATCACACTGAAAAACTTTTCTTTGGGAACGTGTACGGTAAAAATCTAATTGAATTCTAATATCTTGAGATGGTAGGGTTGAATGAGCATACGAAAAATGGTCAGGCATTTTTTTGACTGCATGTTTGCATATAAGACACTCCTGCTTGCATCCATATTGCTTCTTTCTAGATGTTCTTTTTCGATTTTTTTTCAGAGCCTTTTTAGAGGAAATACGATTAGAGCAAAGATCAACATCAGCAATTTGTGTAAGGACTTCCTCTTCCCAAGTAGGTTCAAACTCCGCGTCAGCCATATAACTAAAAGTAGATAGAAGCTTACAAATTATATATAAGCTAACTGTCAATACTTAAATTGTGCTAATAATATACATTAACTTTTGCAAATTCATAGTACAACAACATAAACTAATAGTGTATTGTTATTAATTCCCGCCAGAATAATTGAATAAGGGATGGGAAGATGTCTTTTCTCTTATTTAAATGTGTAATTTGTTTGAAAATTTTCATATTTGCATACTATTTGATTGAGAGGAAATTAATTAGACACGCAGAATTTTCATCTTTATTCATAACATAAAAAACCAGAGCTTTATAAATATTTCTATTTACAAAACTCCAATATATGTGAAAAGTTACAAAACACTAATATATGTGACATATTGAATTTTTTTAATTTTAGAGAAAAAAATTCAAAAACTGAAAAAAACTACATGATAATATCTAAGTTTAAAAATGCAGTCGATATTTTTATTAAAAAAACTTTTCACATATCCTTAACCCAGTTTGGTGTTTTGTAACCTTATAAATTGAAAAAATTGGTGCTTTGTAATACAAGAATTCGATTTGTATGAGACAAAACACCAATATATATATATATATATATATATATATATAGATGCATTGTTAGACATGATGCACTATTAGAAATATCTACTACCTTCGTATTATTAGCATTTATAATATTGTTAAAATTTCGTCTTTAAGTTTTATAAAGAATGTGGAATATTTTATGGGTTCGTTTGTGAGCTCTTTATATCTTTTCCAATTTGTAACAATTTTCACATTAATATTTAGGAATAATTATTGAAAAACTGTTCTGTTCTCAACGAATGAAAAATTCTTGTTCCTTTGATTAAAATAAAACGTAAGCTTAAGAAATAAAAGATTCGAAAAATTGCATTTTATTTACACGCGTTGACGGTAAAATGTTGTCTTGCACTAAAATATTGTTGAGTGTTTACCTGCCTTTTCTGCGTTATTTCAAGAGACCGCTTGCTGAAATAAGAGGTAAGATTAATTGAACGTGATAATTTAAATTGCAAGTTAAAGATATTAAGCACAATATTTAAAATTGGATTATATTATATCTTGCTGTTGTCAATATTGGAGCAGAATGGGTTTTTTTATAGAATGTTAAGTTTTCCTTTCAGGTGAGAATAGCTATCGAAAAGTAATTTGTGTACATTGTATGCAAATAGTTACAATCATAATAAAAATCTCCTGGATTTAAGAAAAAAATACAATTAATGACTGGAATTTCATTTTGAAATACAACATTTCAGTGATTAATCTCTTGAAATAGTACTTAAAGATCACAAGGTAATATCAAGAGACTTTTATATAAAAATAATAATTTTGGAAGAATATCTTTCTATGATCACCGTAGCATCAATGATTTATGAAAGTGGTAGTACATGATTTTGCCTCTGTTCTATAAACTCCATGCTCACAATTTCCCAAAATATGCAGGCAATTTCATTTATGTAAATCACTTAATTAAATGTAACGAAATGTCCTGGCATGTAAGTGCGAACAATTGCAAATAAATTTGGCTTTTGCAAATTTAATTGAACTGATATTCTAATTAAATATACGAATACAATATTTGAATGAATATATATATATATATATATATATATATATAGATACATTCACAGAATTTTCTTATTTTTCTAGTAAGTCAATTTCTTATTTGAAATTAGAAAGATAATTTTTGATTTTTTAGGTATTATTTTCATATTTGGAAAACATTTCTGCTATATTGAAATAATTTGCATGAAATTACAACATGGAATGTCAAAATGTATAACAATTACTAATATTAATTTAGTATACATAAATATATATATATATATATATATATATATA
>CABFPE010000159.1:1055820-1067635 GCA_900660155.1 Hofstenia miamia | reverse complement strand
ATATATATATATATATATATATATATATAGTATTTTGAAAGTTTACTTAGCATGTGCCTTCTGAGAGGAAACACATTGAATACTTTATATAATAACTTCATTTCATCAGTGTTTTAATTTCAATGGGTTGTGGGATTTCTGTAAATTTTGTTTGTATGATATTTTCGATGTTGGTTATGAATATGATCGAAAGTCTGTTAAATAACCATTGACGTGCTTCGTGATTAACATATCGAAATGATAAATGGTTTCACCGATTTAGTTTTTCTGACAATCATCCCAAGTATGTTTATGCACTTGATCTAGTGATGAGAACAAACCTTTTGATATTATGTCTTTTTACGAATTAAATTTGACTAATTGTCGATGTTAATGTTATGGGTGTGATTAACGTTAAGTTGTCAAGTTTCTCAACTTATATGAAATTGGGGAGTCTTGGGATTCTTACACATCTGTGTGTGTGTGTGTGTGTGTGCTTGTAATGTTGAATGTTTTGATAAAAATTATTCCTGTGTTTTTGAAATATATGGAATTAATAATTTTTTTTCATTGGAGAATGCGAGTTTTTCAAACATTCTCAAACGTTTCATATTTCTAGTGTTTATCTAATGCGGTGACAAATACTAACACAAGAAATTTCGCCTAAACTATTTCTACAAATCGAGCAGACAAGTTTTGTTTAGAATTCGTCCTGGCAATAAAAAAATTGAGTTATGAGCGTCTAAAGAATTTTATTGAAACTATCACAAAATAGAAGAAATGTCTGGGTTATATAAGGTTTAAAATTTCGGATGAAAGTGGACACTGACATACTCATTGATCACTGTAGGAAATCATACATCGATGAAAACATCCATCATTTTGAAACCGACTTTTGATATTTGTCATTTAAAATTTCTCTTGCAACCCTGTTTTACTTGGGTTAGTCAACCGGCACGTAACACGCAAAGTTTTACTAGACACAAACACAGCAATCGATGAAATAACACACCGTAGTGCAATTTCTTTGCGTATATATATATATATATATATATACACAGTATATATATACATATATATATGTATCAGACTTGTCAACGAGCCATAATTTCTAACCTCGGCTCGGTTCGTTTAAATTTTGAGTAAGATCGGCTAGGCTCGCCACAGAAAATCTTTGAATGAGACTGGTTTTAGCTCGGTATTTTTTTAAAAATAGTGTTCTCAAAATTGTTTCAATTTCTCTTCCTATTATATAATAAAAATTTCTAAAATACGATTATAAGTAAGGAATATTGAATGAAAAAAGAAAAATCTGCATAATAAGCAAATTAACAACCAGAACTATAAATTTGGTTTGCTTAAAACTGCTCGTTTTGGGCTCATTGTATATCCAAAATTCTGCTCAAGCTCCGCTTGGCTCTGTTCGTTAGAAGCTCGGCTTGNCAATGTTTAACTGTCCAAATTTCAATAAGGAAGTTTAATTTTTCGACTAGCTTTATCAGGTTTTCAATTCAAGTCTACTCTAGCGTTTTAGTATGATTTACAATTGGAGTATAGTTTTGTTTACTTAAATTTTTAGAAAAATCAAAAAAAATTTTATCTGCGTTATTTTTGTTTTTATAAATATATATACATGTATATATATAAAGTTGTTGACTAGCTCTTCTCAATTTTATGGCGTCAATTATACGGGTCCCTGTATGACTTAATTAGTAGATTTTCAAATAATAATTACAAGCTCTACTTAAACTCTAAACAAAAAAGAAATAAAATTCGATTAATTAGGGAAACAAATAGTTAAAGCAAAATTTGATACACTTTCGAATATTTTCACATTAATTTACTGTAACGAATTTACAATGGCTTTTACCCAAAAATCTTCCTAGATAAATAAACGAAAGTTTTTTATATTATTCTGTTTGGAACAGAAACTATGGTGATAAAATTTAAAAAGTCTACTTCTGTCCGTATAATGCAAAAGTCAAATATGAATGAAATTTTTAAAATTTGAAAAATTTTTCTAAGCTGATGTAACTATGCAAACATATTTCTTAGCAAAATTTTTGCATAAAATATGAAACGTTGGAAAGTATTTTCTCTTTAACAGAAATATGATTAATCAAAATCAGGCTTATTTGTATTTCCGAATAAACATTTTTCCTGTAACTTTAAGCTAAGAACCACCTGAATAATGCTATTTCGAAAGTCCACTAACTACGTACAGTAAATGTATTAGTATTATACAATTGTTTTCAATTTGTGGAGGCCCCACGTTTAGTACATTTCAAAAGAAATATTTTTAGATTCAATAGATGGCGTAAAAATTACCGCAAATATTATGAAGTTATTTTTCATTTTTGCATTGATAATGTTATATATATTTTTACGTAATCCTGTAAAATACAGTGGATTGGGAGCACACGTGCACGTGATTCTAGATCCAAAAACAAAAGTCCTAAGTCAAAATACAATTATACTAGTTTTTCTAACTCGCTGGGTCATATTATGCAGAACTTGTCAGTTACTCTTATAAAAGGCTCTTGCAACATGATGTTTTCAAGATCCAATTTCTACATTTTTGAAAAATAGCTGCTCCAAGATTTTGATTACCCAATGATTTCAGGCAACACCCAAGAAGGTTTTACTTACATCAGAAAACTCAAGAAAAACCGTGCCATGCCGTTTTCTAAAACCAGGAACGGCGACAGCTCTGTTGAGCTTGCCATCCGTGGGTATGTGTGGTATTATCATGAGCATGTGCAGTTACAAAGAAACTTGTTATAGAATCAAAAAATTTTTATAGAAAACAACATTACCAGTTTCTCTTTAAATGATTAAAAATTTTATTATTGTAAAAAAAGAAATTTGTAATATTGTATCTATGTTGAGCATCTAGTGTAGTGCAATAGCGAATAATACCATACCCTCTAATGTCACTGTAGTCCATTGATGGATTACTGCCTGCAGTCATTTGAATACTACTACTATTACTACTACTAATTCAACAATGTTTAAATGAGGCTGACAAAGGCTCCAAAAACAAACAAAAAATATAATATAAATTTGATATTAAAGAGTCACATTGTATACTACCACTTTCGTACTAAGGCTCTTTAGAATGTTCAGAGCCCCCAAGAGTTTAGTTTTATAAATGTACGTAGCAGTTAATTGTAAACATCTGCTACTTTTACAAAGAAAGCAATTGGCTGTATAACTTTTCGTAAAACTAAATGAGATATTCACTTGTATTGCTGGCAAAATTTGAAAAATATTAATTTAAGGAATTTTATGCAGCCTAAATATTTTACGAAATTATAGGGTTTTATTATATTTTTTCTATAGAATTAGAAATATGCATGTTAAAGTGTATCTAGTTTAGAATTTATAATCCTGATGCACACTGCATCGACTCTATCGAAATTGTTCTCTACTGTGCCTTTCCCATCATCCAACTACAGTTTAGCATGACATAAGCTTATGTTTCGCAAAATTTTTCAAAAAAATTGTAATATATAGCTAGAATTAAGCAATTATATGAAATTTGTCATTACAAAGCCATGTTGACAATTAAGCAGCCGATATTGTGGAGAAGAAAATATCATTAGTTGAATCAAGAATTCTGCTCACCCAAGAATCATTCCATTCAAAAGAGAATATAGAAATCTTCTGATTTCATAGAGGATGACCAAATGAAAAACATTCCTGGTAATAACGGCAGAAGCATTCATAGGATGGTGAGAAATTGAAATGGGGAAGATTTATTGGAACAGTTCAGTCATATTAACATTTGAAGCTATGAATTGACTCCATGATGCAATGTGATGTAAAAGAGTGGTGTGTATCTGGCGTTGGAAGGCCATCTCAATACAATGAACAAACAAGAATAGAAATATTTCACCAGTTTAGACAGACTACTCTTCCATAATTGTTGTAAAATAGTAAACAACAAAATCTAAAGAATTTTCAAAACAGGGGTTCATCTCTAAAACCACACTTTTCATGCTATTATGTAGTTGAAATCTTAACTATGCCAGCTACTCCTATTTTCACTTGTAAGGGGGAAAAGATTGCAAAATCCTCAAATATCATCTAATTTGTATTCATGACCTCATTGCTATACACCATTTTGTAACGCTTAAAAAACTGAGAAAACCCACATGAATTTTTCCAGGTCTTCCTTATTTCCCTTTTCATGATGACCGTTTAAAGTTTCAATATTGAAGTGGCTTTCCGAAAGAATGACTGGGGTATTGCAAAAATCTGTGCTAATTGAAAACCTAGTAAGTTTTGTGAATTCTACTTGATTTTTTTATATACAAATGTTTACTTTAGAAAGAATTTGTTTTGTATATTTTAATGAATTTTATTTAATATGCGAGTTTTTTCCTGAAAAGAGAATTATTTAAATTAGAAAATTATTATTTTTAAATTTGATAGTTTCTGTTGAGAGAGTTTTCTAATTAATTTGCAAAAATAGTATTAAGTAAGCAATTTTCCACAAAACTATTTTTTACAATTTATTAGATCCTTAAGCCTGCATCCATTTTGTACTATCTAAATATTATGTTTACAATAGTTTATGGAATGTGTGCGTTTCGGTATTTTTGTTTTCATTGATTTCTCTAATAAGGATCCGAAATTTCCTGACCAATTGCATCCTTAACCAACTCATCTTACATATTAAAATCTTCGTGAGTCCAACGCAACTAAAATGCGTAGCTATGGTATGACCCAGCACAATTGAACCGTTGGTGAAGGGGGTCAGGGTTTTCAGTTCCAGGCCGGCCAAACTAATCCGATTACCTTGGTACTACAATCGATTAAAATATGGTGGCCATTTTGAACGATGGAATTGTCTTTTAAATCAGAATAAAAAATCTCAATGTTGAAGTTTTGGGTAATTTTTGGCAACCATGAAATTATGCATTTTAGTGTAAATTCATAATTTCTTCTTAACCTAACTCTAGTGGGGTTTGCTTAGGAGATGTGTGTATAAACTCGAACTTGCATTTAGAGTGTACTTGAAAATGTTTGCCATATATCTTGAAAGACCCATGAAGACATTAAGATAAACTCAATTTTTCATTTGTCCATGAAAACCGTTAAGTTTCCTTCAAAGCATCAATTTTTTTGAAAGTGTGACGAAAGTGTTATTGTTCAGGTTGATTTACTAAAATTCCATCTTACAAATCGGATTTTATACATATCACCCCCGTTTACACGAGATGCGGAGGAGCCAATACGGCACCATTTGTTCGATCAAAATTGATTTTTATAGATTTCATTAATATGGGTTTACACGTGCTCCACTTTAGTAAAATATATATTTTTTGGTGAATTCTAAGTGCTTACATACAAGGTAGAAAGCCAATTACAATTGAAAAAGGTAAACAAAATGATTGACAAGTTGTTTATCTATCACTAATACGTTTTGATGCGGAGGAGTAAATTCTGAATTAAATCGAGCTAATGCGGCGCTACTAAAGCGGAGGACGTGTAGGCGCTCTTAATTCGGCTAGCCGCATCATTCATTTTTACCGGATCATCTACCTAGTGTAAACAGCCCTATTAGAACCAATTGCAACAAGATTTAGGAAAGCATTTAAAATATGAGGTTATCAAGAGCGATGAAATAATCTTTATTATATAGATCTGGGGCCACTTTTTTCGCAAGAAATATAAAAATTTTTTCGGTTTTTCGCATTTGTTCCATTTTACGGAAAAAATTCGAAATTCTTACGTTTCTGCGGAATTTTTTAAATTTACGCAAAATTTTAAGAACAACTTAGTGCCTCTATTTTATTTCAACAAACTAAGTCTAAACAAGTTAATTCAAACAAAATCTATTAAAAAACAAAAAAACCTTAAACAGTCTGATAAAACCATATATAATGGAATGGTCATTGGTTAAAATATAATTCGTTTAACATCTGTACATGGGAAAAAGTGAGAAAATGACTTTGATCTTGTAAAACATTACTCAACTTGGAAAAAATCTTTCTATATCTGCTTATGTATTTGGCATGCATAGTAAAATATCAGCTACATCAAATAAAATTGTCAACCTTTCCACGAATTGCGCAAAAAGCGAGCAATCAACATGAAATGTTCCTTTGGAGTACTGGCTTACGCGGGCTTGCATATTGAACTAAATTCTAAACCACGTAAATAAGATGTAATCAATGCAATAAACTGTCAAATTTTAAACAAATTGTACAAATCCAATTTTTTGCAACATTTCGCAAATTCTAATATTTCATAATTTTTCGCAAATTCTACGTTATCTCGCAAAATTTCGCACGTTCGAAATTTAGTGGGCCTATTTATAGATGACATAATTTTTTTATTGTTGAAAGCAATTATATTATCAAATACCATAATCAAAAATGGATTTAAGGCATTTATCAACTCGATCGTGACTACTACTTGCAAAACTTTTGAAAATTTAGGTTGTCTCTCGTGCATAAGTCAAATCTACTTTTATATTGAAATATATTGGTAACTTGAGCATTTTGTTCCCTTAAATTCTAAAAATTTTGCTAAGAGTTCTCTTAGAGATGCCGAAATTCTTCCCTCAGACTAAAAATTTACACGTCTTAAGAAAAGTAATATAAAAACAAAACTCGCTCAATTTTATTAAGATGCAACTAGTAGCCTAATAAATAAAATGGTTGATGTATGTTAGTCTTATTAGCTAGGTTAGGGCTCGTACCAGGCACGGACAAAGGTTTACGGGCAAGGGTTTCTATACTACGGGCACGGTCGGGCATACGGGCTCTGAACATAGAGTGATTATTTGTTGTTGTTCGGATATAATAATTCTTAAAACCACTTTGAAGTTTATAGTTGATTTATATTAATTTTCTAAGCAAGGATTCTATATAGTTGTGTATATGTACTTTGTGTAACACTAACCTACATGTTAATTTCTGGCAGAAATTGTAACATTTTAAAATATTACACTAAGCCACATAAAACCAATGGTCTTCATCCAATTTAAAGAGTTCCATTTTACATTCATGTTCTGATAATTGCATTCATTGATAAGATTATAGTACTTACATGTAGATACGCTCATTAAAAAATTTGTTTCTTAGAAAAAAATATCTGGAAATTTTATGAAAATATTCAAGGAATTTCATCTTGAAATGCAACACTTGAGCGATTGATCTCTTGAAATAGTACTTTCGAAATTTCATTTAAATATCAAGAAGACAATTTTTAGGGTAATATATTAGAGACTAATACCTAGAAAATAATTATTTCGAAAAAAAATATCTTTTAATGACGCACACAACGCAAAATTATTTCTTCGCGATAGTGGCAGGGCAAGATTTTGCCTGTGTTGTATAAATTTCACGCTCACTATCTCCCAAAGCAAGCAAACAATTTCATTTATGCAAATCATTAAAATTAATGTGACGAAATTTCCTTTCATATGTGTTAAAAATCTGCAAATAATTACTAAACTAATTACTAATTCTTTTGCACTGAGATTCAATTTCTCATAAATTAGTCCTATATATCATTATTGACTTTAAAAAGGTTTTCAAATGAGAAAATAATGTCTAAAAAATAAGAAATTTTGTTTCAACTTTCATAAAAAGAAATTGAATTACTAGAAAAATTGATTTTTTCTAATGTAGAAAGCGCAAGTTGTTAACTTCCATGTCGTTTGAATGGAATTAATGTAATATATGTATTATAAAAACTCATACAAGCAGTGTAGTGTAATGTTTATTTAAATTCTTTTCATACAGTTTGATGAGTTGTCAATTGTCGTTATGAGGTTTGTTGCAAGATTTGTCAATGAACTAACAAAACTTTTTGATAAATACACTGGAAATGGAACTTCACTATGACTTTATAGTTGTAAAACTAAACTTCTGGGTAATGTTATCAAAAGTGCTTAATTTTGTTTTTGCTGTTACTTCATTGATCCTTGGTGACTGTTTAAGTATGTATTTACAATAACACACTTGAAAAATTTCTTGTTGTTTCAGGCTTTTATATTTGAATAACATTTAACTACGGGCAAAACGGGCTTAGGATACGGTCACGGTCAAACCTACGAGCCTATTTTTATGGGTACGGGCTACGGACAGGGCAAGGGCACGGGCCCTTAAAGTACTAAATTATTTTTAAAACATCAAAAAATTTAAATTTTAAAAACACATTTAATGAATTATTTCGGTTTGAGTTGGGCAAATTGGGTTCGGGTCGGGTATTAAAATCTCACCGATTCCATATCTGTTTCATCCGTCGTCAGGATTTTGAATGAAAATCTGGGTATTTCCAAAATTAAATATAAAGAACAACTTTAATTACGATATTCACTTAAATACTATTTTATAATATAGAAAAGTTGACGATACTTGGAATAATTTTTTGTATATTAAGATCAATAGTTCATTTAATAGTGAACTATAAGAAACTATTTATTTTGCTGTGATTTATAATGCATTATGATTAATACACTATGCCGGTTCGTTTTTCTATATGAAAGGAAACGGTCGGATTACAAACAAAGCTATCTATTGAATACCGTACATTTATAATCACTAATATTATTTGAATGCTAACCAGATTTAATGAGAATCATTCATAACTATTCAATGTGTTTGAAGTGGAAAATTATATATTTACCTAAGGAAAGGAATATATAAACTGATTTTTACTTGTTTTCAATATCAGGATTTCTATCCGACGGCATGTTTGGGGATTCGGGATATCTCATCCAAAATCGAGATACTCCCTTCGAAATCAGAATAGGTAATAGGTAAGCAGTCTGTAACACAATAATCTCTAGTCAAGATTTTGAAGTGGGTATTTAAGTCAGATATTCGATGTATTGATTAATATCTAATATTTTTTAAATACATAAATAAAATCTGTTATTTTTCACTGACAAAATACAATACTATTTAATTCAATAATCATTTCTAGAATAATTTATTCGTAATTACAATGCTGAATCTCAAAGCGTGCAAAAACTAGAAATATTACTATTTTTAAGTTATTTCTTGAAAGGAACGATACATCTAATCAATAAATCAATTTTTAATAATATTTTATAAACACATAGTGTACAAGCAAATTTCATTGAATTAATTTTATGATATATATATATATATATATAATTTTTTGCATTTTGTCGTGTCTCGACTATGATGGAAAGGGCTTATGCTCCACTGGGTTTTCATGCCGCTCTAAAACTAACAAGTGACATAAAGCCGAGACTCATTAGCACTAAGTCTTCCCTTGTTGTCTATTTAAGTCAGACATCCTACCCCATCTTATCTATGCTGTTCCAACTAGGATTTACACGATAAGCATGAAGTCTCATTCACGTATACTACGCTATATTTTCCATGCTGCTCGTGTGCTAAACCTAAGTAGAACTTGGTTGGAAATGCCTAAATATTGGCATAAAAAATGCTACCATTATAAATGATATATAGAATTAGGTCAGATAGAACGCATCCACTACATGCTCATCTCCAAGAATATTGATCCGATGATAACCTTCGGCACCATCATACTGGTACAAGAAAATGCTGGTCAAAATATAGCAAAATTTTTATACCCGTAGCATGGAGATATCTTACCCCTGACGATATATAGTTTGCAGACAGATTTGTTATAGTTTAGAAATTCCTCTTTGTAGAACATTGAATTGCAGAGGAATTAAAACTTGTGTTATTAATATTACTAAAGCTGATGCTTGTTAATTAGTTTTTGGTCCTTTTTGTTCAAAAATAATAGAACTTAATGAATTTCACGAAGTAATGTCTTAATTTTGTTACACGGTGTAGCACTGTTATGTGCTGGAAGGAAATACCACATGTAATATTTCTAGGAATCTAATTAGTAATATAAACGATCTGAAAAATCCAGCCTTATTTGATCAGTTGACTCATTAGTATATTTATTAAGATGACTATCTTTTGAATCTTAACTCTACACTGGATAAGTTTGTTTGATTTTTGCAGGTTAAAGAAAGCGTACAGTTCAGATTTTCCAACGCAATTGTGAATCATGTATAATATAATAATAATATAATATATAAATCCATATGAAAGAATTAAACAGAAGAAATTGTTAAGAAAGTGCGCCTTAGAATTATGAATTTCTTCATTTTGATTAATGAACCGAATTCATGAATCTTCCCAAGTGGATAATATCTTTGGGCAATATTATATTTCACGTTTGAAATTTAATAGTTATTGAAAAAATAGCGAAACTATCTAAAGTATTTATATCTCGTATACAATTTCATCAATACTAAGAACTTACATTGATTGCATATCGTAAATTTGCTAATGCTCTCTTATTTTGAAGATCGAGTAGTGTTTAAAACAAATTCAAACAAATGAACTCAATTTTTGATGATCACCGTTATTGTAATACGAATGTTAGTTTCTCTACTGGTATTTGGAGAACGTGCATTAATAAAAAAATATTTTGTTTTGGGAGCGTGAATTAATCACTCAACTGCGATAAGCTTTTTAAAAAATAATTTAATGGAGGTTATCAACCATTCCTGTAAAAATAGATTAATTTCTGAAGGTATTTTTATACCTGATGAAAATTGACTCCGAGATTGGTGGCGCCTGTTATAAATATTTCGACTTAATGACTTTATCATTCTGAAATTTTATCTGTCGTAGAAATTATATTCCTCTAAAGAGAGCGGCGTAAAAATATCATTTATTCAAATTTGTATCTACGTAGACTAGGAATGAGGAATTTTTAAAGTCAATGCTAAATCATCCATGCATTTATTACCCACTCCCAAAAATTCCCATGACACCCTCAAACATTCATATTTTGTGGGGCAAAGGGATAGGGTTAGTTTAAAAAATTTTTTCTTATTCATTTTCTTAATGAAATGCAATAAAAATTTATGTTCATTTTTACAGTGTTTTCATAAACTTTTCTATACATTGTAAATTAGAGCAGTATATGTTCAATCCTTGACTTAGTTTGATAAATTAGTCTCCGAAAAATTCCCAAAGCATTCATATTAGAAATTTCATTGTCAACATATTTCATTTTTTTAATTTTTTAGTTTTGTTTATTAAAGTTTGGAAGTTTAGTCACACAAAAACTTTTTGATAGTTGTTACAATCATTCTATTTCGCGTGAAAACCGATATTGAGACAGACGAATAGAGTAGAAAAAGAATCACATTAAGAATAGTGCTGGCTTTTCAAAACCGAATACCATATTCAGTGACATATTGAGGAAATGTAAAATGTCTCTAAAAATCCGTGGAGGTATGTGGATTGATCAACAGATAGCCATAGGAGCCCATCCCACCTTAGGAAATGGATACGTACATGATTCGTTCAGTGTTTAGCATCTACAATAACCGCAAGCATTGAGAAGGTACAAATTTAGTGTTTAATTCACGTACAGGAATTATGCAATAAATACATTGTGTATACACCATCAGAGGCGCACCCAGAGGGGGAAGTGGGGGAACATTCCCCCCTCAACAGAGCAGAGATGCTTCCATTTCTCATGAAATGTTTGCCTATAACCAGTAGCGTAGGCAAGGGACATGTTAGAAAGTCCCCCGTCAAAATTTCAGAATTGCCTTTGAGTGGTTAAATAAAAAAAGTAATAAGAAATTGAAAACGGCAGTGGTAGAATGTATTTCTTAGCGTCCAATTCGTCAATATTTTAAAATTTTTTGCGGGGCTTTGCCCAGCTTTTGGTTACTCAGGTGATCTCGAGGGATATATTCCTCTCACTGGAAAATCCTGCGAAGGCCCCTGCCGACAACAATCATATTACGTAATATATATATATATATATATATATATATATA
>CABFPE010000159.1:1036415-1053828 GCA_900660155.1 Hofstenia miamia | reverse complement strand
TATATATATATATTTAAAATAGTTCCCCTCCTCAGAGAAAAAGCTGGGTGCGCCCCTGTACACCATATACAAACTTAATCTTGAAAAACATTATTATTAGCCCTGTTAGTACTTCCAAGCTTAGCGCCACCACGACATGCCAAGCTCTCCAAGCTGTCTCACAGAAACATAATCGATTACTAAAATGCATTTGTTTTACTTTCTTATGTAATCAGTCTATAGTTCATTACATCGAGACCGCCCTCAAGTGGAGAATTTATATTTCATGAAGAACATATACTCCAGAATAAGATCATCCTATGGTTGCCCACTAATACCGGCAGATATCTAACATTACATCCTTGACTATCTTTGAACAACGTTGCCATGTACTTCGTACGAAAATGATGGATCAACAATGAGTAGTTATTGATGGCATCAATAAATAATAGTAAACTAAATACACTTTCTGCACCCAGTCATTACTGTGATGCCATGCGCATTCAAGCTCTTTAGATAAGAGGGCATGAGTTAATCTCATGAAACATTGCTAGGACAGGGACAATTAAGTAAACTATTTTGGCCTCGGCTATTACAATATATAATTAACTAATGGTTTTATTATGTACTTTATAAGAATTAATTAAGAATATTAGAATTCTTATCAAAAATATTTCATTTTAGTGCTTAATAAATCTTGGGGGAAGTCCATGTTCCTGTGGATTACAAATATTCGTTCTAAAGTTCTAAATCCTGTAATAAATGTACACGTAATTATTCATGTCGAAGTTTGACAGTTAAACTATAATGTGAATAAACTTCAAAAGAATATGAGTAACCTAATTTTTTTATTTAAACACCGACATGTTTCTATAAAATATTTTCTAGGAAGATTGGGCAATTGCAACGTATACACATAAAAATTTTTTTGTCATTAGATTCTCAAAATTGATAGCATTCTCCCTATTGAATAATGAGGCGAACTTTGCCTACGCAACTGCCAGCCAAATTGATGAACAATTTTTTCAAAGTAGTGAAATAAAGTTGTTTTTTCAATGACCAATAGGAAACGTTTACCTTTAACAGCTAGGAATTTTTGAAAATTTTTAATGGATCTCGGAAAAATCTTTAATACTCAAGGACTAATAATGATATCCAAAATCGGATAATGCACTAAAAGATAGAGTGGCTCTTGTTTCTAAACCGTGCTGTTCCGCAATTCAAGCGACGTGTAACGGCGTAGCGATATAGTTCACGGACGTAACAACATTCCATTAAATTGTCGGATTTGTCGTTGTTCTTGTCATTCAATGAAAGAATCGGGTTTTTAATAAGATTTGAATGATACACGTTTATAGATAAAAATAATTTTTAAGTACATGCATATTTCAATCAGGACCTACTCTGATAATGTTAAGGTTGAACCAGAGATGCAACCTCGATCACGAACATTGATCTCGACATAGCAAACCTCGCAAAGTTTGATTATCTGAGTTCGAATCTTGATAATGATATCCAAATTTTAATTGTGCTCGAGGTCAAATAGGTTTAGGATATATTAAGCTAAAAATTTTAAATTAGCACTAAATTAATGCGTTTTTTAATTTGTCCTTAGATGCCTTTACTTTAAAATTACTAATGTAATCATTAAGAGTAATTTTGAAAGAAATTACATTGATACACCGAATATGCGGTAATGTTATAAGTTTAGAAATCTTTGTAAATTTTTTTGTCAAGTAAGCTCACCTTAACTTTGACGTCGACCTCGATTAAAATCCTTGAGTTTGATCTCGACCTTACAATCTATTAAAATATAATCGAGGTTGCATCTCTGTTTTGAGCGCAACGTTTATCATATAAAGTATTTTAGAATTGTTAAACGCACGTTTTCAATGAAAACATAATATTCGTGCAAATACAGAATTTGAGAGTAGCTGTTGTAAGAGAGCAGCTGTAGTGGGTGACATTTCTATTAAGCCAAATAGGGATATCTTCCGCGGGTACCTACCTCAATTTCAAACTGCTTGCAGAATAAAAAATTTCGCATATTCTTTCTACTCGAGAGCTAGTGTCTTGATGTCGAAACGACTCCTTTTCCGAAAAAATTTCGGTTAAATGTTGAAGTATTGTTGTCGAATTGAAATTGCTAAAAATTGCCTTACTATAATTATAACACAACATAAAATTTAGTGCAATAATTTGAAAAACAATGACTCCGGGGCCGGAAGTAGGTTCGGATACATTAACTTAATTTAGAAATGGCAGGCTTTCTTAGAAGGGCGTTTATCCATACTTCTTCTAAGAATATTTCAATATCTGTGATGATTTATCCAAATAATTCTTAAATGCTTGTAACTCACAAACTTTGTGCACAGTGCGCTTGGACGGGATTCACACAGTTTTCATTCAGAAAACGACATATTTCTGGGTAGTTATTTATTGGGCATTAGACCGCCTTATTCTCTGAAAACTAGGTAAAGAAAGTCTGAATATCTTTACAAAAATCGGATTTCTCATTGAAAAAAAAATTTATTTTCAAGTACATCAATGACAATAGCACATTTTAACACAAATCAAAATAATTCCATGAGGGTGTTTTAGCCCCATAGATGTGACCATGTAAAAGGCGTTCAATATTGCTTAACAGTTTTGGATAAAATTGTTAGAAAATGTGGACAAATCGATTTGTTACTTATACTTAACGGTAGAAATTACTATCCTAATGCGAATTTTTGTCGTGTAGTAGTCATTCTTTGACCGGTTCAAATCCGCTAGTATTAAAATGTTAATCTGAAAGGATCTGCTTACACCCATGCTTTGATGTACTGCAGCAGATATTGCTTTTCTATACGCCAATAATTTACTCATCCGTACACTCATTTACTATGCGTAAGCAATGGACAAATTTCGAAGCAAATTGGTAGAAAATGCCAGGGGCATACTCAGGATTTGCTGACGGGGGGGACATCATCGTCATTGGCCAAATCAGGGCGAAGCCCCGC
This sequence comes from Hofstenia miamia, assembly GCA_900660155.1. NCBI lineage: Eukaryota > Metazoa > Xenacoelomorpha > Acoela > Hofsteniidae > Hofstenia > Hofstenia miamia. The sequence goes on along the minus strand of CABFPE010000159.1, from coordinate 1,050,847 downwards.
GATAAATTTTGAACATATTGAAAAAATGGCCCCTAAAAACGCATTTCACGATCCTAAACTTTAAATTGTTCAATTTTTTAAAAAAGCTTTTTGATTTATCCAGTCAGAATCAACTTTGGAAACCTGACGGGGGGACATTAGACCATGTGGATGTTTAGAACTTCAATAAGATACTTTTGTTCATATGAAACACAATCGGAAAACATGCCTGTTCTCTCAGGGATTCGCTGAGGTATAACAGATGATGTCAAAAAGTTTTCTCTCCAAATATGGAAAGGTTAATTGGTTTGAATGTTTTGATTGTCACCATGAGGATGATCACTGAGAAACACAAGCACCAATTGGAGATATTCTTTATCATTACGTCTGTAAGATGGGCGAATCCGCTCGCGCCAAGGATGGCCTTAAAAACAGGTTAAGGTATATTATGCTGGAAAGGAAAATGGAGCCATTTCTGACAAGTTGGTTTCTAACAACGCTTCTGCATCACTATATAGTCCAGAATTGTTTGCGGTAATATCATATCACACTGCACTTGTTTTGTCTGCTCATTATCATAATTCCAATGTCGTAAAATTACCCTGAGCCACAGATGATCCCCTAGGTAGGGTAACCTTGGTACAGATGACTTTTCGATTCCTACAGAGTATATATTAAGATTAGCTTTCCAACCTGATATTCTACTGTGATCTAAAGCTAAAGCAATGTCTGGCGTCTTCTCAGATTCCGTTCCTCGTATTTTTAAAGGATTTAAGCTTGTTGCAGATTCATATGATTGTCTCGCGTATTCGGTGTTGGTGGAAGTACTGGAAGATTCCTTTGTTGAGCTCTTGAATGACTTTCCCCTACATCCGCCATGCCTTACTTAAGTAAGCCATGATTCGGTTAATTTCTTCTTCGCTACGCAGTTTCATGAATTTCTGTATTTGCTTTACTTGATTTTCCGCTTAACTCAGAAGGCTAATTGGCTATATGGTGACCATGGGGGCCAGCCCCCCATTGTTAAATTTTTGATGCTAAGAGTGGGGGCCTATGGGGCTCATCTTATTTAAAAATTCAGACTTCTTCATTTTCTAGCATTCCACTACCCACCCAGAAAAGTTTCTTGCTACCCAGTGGCGAACTGATCTATCAAGTGGTCAAGTAAACCACAGTCTGGAACTCGCAATTCACGATATTATGAATTTAACCAATGCAACGTTTCACCTTAAATCATTCTGCGTTAAGACTTACACGGTCTACCCCCAATGACAAAATTAGAAGAGAAGAACAAAAGTTGTCTAAGGATCTTGATAGCCATTATCGAAAAGTTGGTTGGGCTATTGACACTTGGTGAATAGACACTATTAATAATATAGAATGACTATTTGGTTCTTTCACTCATTTTTATAGTCGTGCAAACAATGCTGGAGAGAAAGACAAGAATGCATATACAGTAGAACGTGCTTTAGAAGCAGGCTATTTTGGATTTATTTTACACTAGAACAGTGATTACTCCTTGAGAATAAATTTACATCTGTTTCAAATGCAAAAGTTATGGACTGAAAACCAAACTTCTACAAATAGCAAATTTAATGAGATTATCAACATAAATGGAATTATGCAGCTGCTAGTTGTTTTCGGTACTTCATTGAACAGTAGTAAATATGGCTTTGATCTAACCGCGTTTGATGTTGTTCCAAGAAACTTATTCCATTCTCATTGGATCCTAAACATAGCCTCCAACGGATTCATGCGTTTTGCATCCCCTTGAACAAAAATTTTAACCTCAGAATCATCTCTGATATCTCAATTACAATAAGTGTGGCGATTCAATACATGAGTCAACCATTCTCTTTGAAAAATTGGATTTATTAATCAGGGTGTTCGATTTATTAATAGATGGCGTTTCAATGTAGAAATTTATTCCAGACTAAATTGGATGTATCATGGATTGTTTTATCAATTTATTTATAAAGTATAGTGTGTTTAAAGCGCCTACTGTATTGCCTTAGTAAGGAAAATACAGGTGGCTGAGTTTGTAGAGGATTCGGTTGCTTAGACACACTTCAGCTGATGATAGTCAAAGATTTGTCAAATCAAAGCTACCAGAGATCTTAATAAATTGCTAATTTCGTTTTTTTATTTTACTGTTTCGTTGGGGCAAACCGAATAGGAGGGTGTATGTAAGCATTTTTTATGTGTATGATGATCCAAATTTTTTTTTAATATGTGTTACTACAGAGTAAGCCACTAATTGGAAATTAACTGCATCATAAAGTGTAGAATTTGAATATTTTATTAAGTCCCACTGTCTATAATAATGTTTTCATGAAATTTCGGCCTTAAATCGGCCTTTTTTTTAAATATATCGGCCCTAAACCGGCCCAGCCCTAACCGGCCCTCTTACGTCTCTGTAATACCTATTAAATTAATAAAATTTGTCAATTCCGTTTTCTCATTGCTCCTTGTAAAATGGCAATGCAAGACCAGCAAAATTTCATTTTTTTTGGATGACCTTATAGTATATAGATATGCCATTAATCAATTAATGCTGATATTAAAATAAGGAAAGGAAGGCCAATCAACTATCACTTGAATAAATGTGTAAAGTTTCTTACCAACTTGAAAATGCCACTTGTCCTAATTATGTCTTAACATAGCTTTTACGAATGACTAGGAAGTGGAACTTTGTACAGGTCATGAGACCACTCCCTATAAAAAGTTCTTGATGCCCTTTTAAAAAGATTAAATATGAATCAGTATCTTCTACGATCATTGTAGAAAAATTGTTATGCATTTTTGTCGAAATCAACGCCAAAATTAAAGTTTGATAATCATATGTAATCATACATTACAGTATTACATATGACAAATATTTCTGCAATATTTTGCTTCCAATATAATATGTATTTTTACTCCAATATTTTCACTTCTGCGTCATTGTTCTGAATTAGATTTTAATTCATTGCTGTGGAAAAATATTCGAATAATTGAGAAAAATGTATTTATTTTAAATTCAATAGCAAAGGAGACATTAATAACAGAGGTGTTTAAGGAAGACATGATTAAATTTATGCGGAGAGCTATTGATTTAATCGTTATATAGCTATGTGGCACGTTCTGACAGTGATGATGTTTATTCAATATTCATACATACAGCATTGAAGCAAATGTTTGCCTATATATTTACATTTTGCTTATGTATTGACTATCCCAAAATCAAATTTGCAATATAAACAACATACCTTGAGAAATTATTTATTCGCAAATACAGTCGATATTGCGAGCTACACACACCTACAAACCTCTTGAAATAGCTTGCCAGTGATGAAATAAACAGAATTTCTGTCGAGCACCTTTATTAAAATGTCGACTTACATAACATTTAAAAAAGTTTGCGAACTAAGGTTTATTAGTAAAAGTTGCGAGTTTTGGAATAGGATTAAATAGCGATCAATGCATTGTATAATTCAGACTTGTCAACGAGCCGAGCCGAGCCGAGCCGAGCTTGAGCAGAGTATTGGATATACAACGAGCCCAAAATGAGCCGTTTTAAGCAAACCAAATTTATAGTGCTGCATTTTTATTTGATTATGCAGATTTTTCTTATTTTTCATTCAATATTAATTACTTTTAATCTTACTTTAGAAATGCGTTCTTTAAATAATAGGAAGAGCAATGGAAAAAATCTGAGAGCACAATATTTTAAAAAAATATCTTGCTGAAAGGAGCCTCATTGAAAGATTTTATGTGGCCAGCCGAGCCAAACTTACTCAAAATTTAAACGAGCCGAGCCGAGATAGCCGAGCTTAGAAAATCGTTGACAAGTCTGGTATAAATTGTGGGGAGAAATAACCTAATACAGCACTGCAAAAACCTTTTTGCTCAGGTGATGGTGCCCTTAATCTACATGTTGCTGAAAAATGTGTCTGTTTTTAGTTACTTTTGTGTTAACTTGCTGTTGATGGCGTATAATATGATAAGTGTGAAGTATTTTGTTGTTCACCTAATACGTTTTTGGTTTGAATTGAACAGACAAAAAACAGATCACGTGTTTTATACTATGGCAACCCAGTATGAGCCGTTTTCACCAAGGACTTACTTATCCAAATTTACAAGACATGGTCCAACCCAAGGCAACTGCAGTTAGCTTAACAACCTTATTTACTAAAATTAGTGAAATAATTTGTAAATACAGATGGCAATTACTACTGGCATACTCTAGTAAAAGTTTGGATCTCTTTAGAATCCTTGTTATACACTTTGTCAAAATTATGCTTCCTTTGATAAACATTTTGGACAAAGATACAATTCTTAGTGTTATTAAAGATTGAACGCTAGTCAGCTAATTTCGTACTTTCTTGAGATTACAAATTACGATGATATTTCGTAAATATATATGATAACAATGAACTTAGATATAGTTCGTTAAAACCCTATTTCCGCACTTGTTTATTCATTATCATTCATTATTATCATTCAAAAGGATAGGGTTAGTTTAAAAAATTTTTTCTTATTCATTTTCTTAATGAAATGCAATAAAAATTTATTTTCATTTTTACAGTGTTTTCATAAATTTTGCGATGAATGTTATGAAAGATTCGTCGGTGGAAGCGGACACTTTTTTAGAAAACCTGAAGCAGGACACTGAAAGTGCGATGACTTTCATGTCTCTCTTTAAACTAGATTACTATAAAGAATTTAGAGTTATGATTTTTTATCTGAGAGGTGAGAAATCTGACCATTTCAGGTTAAGCGGTCAGGAGCTATGCACAAAGTCAGATGGATGGCTACGGCCATCTATGTATTGAAAGTGGTGCTTTTAAAATGAGCATAGATGAGTTACCTCCAGGAGCCATTACGACCAAAGCGCAACTATCAAAGCACGGGGAATTCGCAAACTTCGTAGCTTTAGTTTATGTTGAATGGTGGTGTACAGCTAGCTTTGCTTGTGATGCACTCTGGAATGCCTATTTTCCCTTATATCGATCGACAGACCAAGTTGGTCGATCTGATTACTCCTGACTCCTGGTTCATATTTGGTTTATTAGATCTTTGTCAGGAAGCGTTAAATTTTTATTGTAAAAATAAGGACATAACAGTTTGTATCAATGTTTTGAATGACAGTGAGAACGTAGAGTAAAATTATCCTTTGACTTTTTAACATCAGCAAAATCAGAAAGGCATTACCAGAACATCGAAAGAAATTGCCCAATCTCCGAAAACGAAAACTGTTATATAAATAAAGAAGTAATTACTTATTGTTCATTATTTAAAATTAAACTGCTTTCTGTTTTGTCACTAACCAATTACTTGTACCTCGTATTACTATTCATATATTTATATGTAACTTATAAATCGGGCACGCCTGCATTCGTAGTTACTTACGTATGAATTTCGCGTATATATGATTTTTATAAAATAAAAACCTAACAATAACATATTTAGAAACAAATAAATAATTCATAGAAATGACGACAATGAAGTTATTATTACTTGTAGTATTGTTTCAATGTTTTGTGCAAAATGGCAACCCTATAAATTCTTAAACTATGTCATAAACATTTTGTTGTAACGATTATTGTATTAGGAATTCCTAGAAATGTGTTAGTATAACTTTTGTTTTATTGATCTTCTGTTTTTCACTCTTTTTACAAAAAATTCAAATTAACAAAAGGCAACCCCTAAGCATTGAGCAATTTTCAAAATTTTTCTGCTTTTGTGTTTTGGATCAAAACGCACATTTGTAAATAGCTATATATATATATATATATATATATATATATATATATATATATATATATATATATATATATATATATGTATATATATAGCTATATATAAGTATATAGCTATACGTATATATATATATATATATATATAATTAAAAGTTTACATGACTGCACTACAAAAAAATATATAATTGTATAGCACCGACATGCAGGGACTAATCCCTGGTGATATAGAACTACATATATTGACTAGCAGTTTTTGCACTTAATTCTGCAACAGCTTCATCTACATTTAGCCATTCAAAATAAGTAAAGGCGCGGTGTATGTCTTCATTTGACTTGAACTTAGCAATGTATAACAGTAAAATAAAATTTACAAGTATACTGTAAGATGGGACTTCAGGAGACACCAAGATGGACAGTAACAGGCAATAGTGAATGAGCGCGTGATATCTTCTTGGTATTTCAAAGTACTTCCAGAAAAGAGCCAGTAGCTGTCGCTTGATTAAGGGTGGATTGTAAAGATAAAAGCCTTCAGGAAGTAAGTTGGTAAGCCTAGGTACTCTAAACCAGAAATTTGGAGCCGTTATATATATATATATATATATATATATATTCTAAAGACTTCTTGAACGCATTTGAATAGCGCATATTGATTTAGAGGATTTTAATAAACTTCATATATAAAACTCCAGAAATGAAAAGTCAGTATCGCTTGTTTTCCACAGGTATTCCGTTTTGATGAGTGCGTGAGTAAATAGCATATATATTTGCAAATGTTTGCTAAATAATCCAAAGAAGGTTGCATAAATTTTGGATAGTTTGCCAACAATTTGGCAATATTTTGCCAAATAATACATAATCCAAAATTTGTCAGAAAAATCGAATCAGATTTTTTGTGCGCATATTGCAAATGCGTAAAAACACAACATTATCGCACATATTCTTCAGAATATCTTGAAAGTATGACACGATAAATCTCATTTGTTTACTCAATGCATTTGATTATTGAATTATCCTTACACGTGCATTTCATATGTCTAGTTTAATAATCGACTGCATTCTATGAAAACATATTTCTTTACCTGTTTTTATTGTTGCTCACTGCAGTACAATCGATATTTAATTTTGATGTTTTCCTAGTAGTAATACAAAAACGAACGTCTCTAGGCTACCCTAAAAAAGACGAATATTTTTTATGATTTTTAGATACATGTACAATGATAATGTTTGTGCGCACAACTGGTCATACTTTTCAACTTGATTTTGTATTATAATACTTCTGTCATGAACAGTTGACACGCTTATATTTCTACTAAGAACTGCTGCTTCCAAAGGTGCATCTCTCAGCAAATAGAAATTACCGTGTTAAGATGTGTATTGTTCATATTTGTTCAGTTAAATCGGAAATCAAGAATTCACTATGTACACGCATCGAAAGGTAAGATTTCCAACATAATGAGAAATATTCATTTATGTCGACCACTTGTTTTTTTAATGAACAATACATGCAATGAAAACTTTGGATAATATATTATGTTTTTTCAAATATGCAAAAATGTCGAAAATTGTGTAAGCATATTTATAACAATTTAAATATCATCACTAATCCCTTTTACAAGCTAATCTGATGTTTGTTCGGCCAAAGCCGAAATTCGCGCTAGGTATTGCAACATTAAAGTAGCCACCCTACATTCCATGTATTTTTGAATTTTTATGTATATATATAATATTAAGGCTGGTAACGATTAAATTATTTTCAATAGTTAGCTTTTAATAATCATTATTAATTAAATGATTTAATGATTAATTAATATATAACTTTTAATTCAATCAAAGCTTTTTCACTAAAATTTATTGAGAACTTCTGGTGAAGGAAGAAATTAATAAGCGTTTTCTCTTTCAAATTTGGTAAGATAACCAGCTGCGCAAACATGCAAGCTTTTTAAAATGGGACACCCTAATCTAGCTATTTCTTAAACTATTGCTTTTAAAAGTTTGTCTTATTTAGATTGGTCTTAGTTTAAGAAACTTTTTGATTGAATTATTTTGTCCAAAATTTTCCGGAAAATGTCAATTTTCACAAAAAATGATATCTGCAAACTGTGTGTACATAACACAAAAATTCTTTTTTTACATGTCCATAAACCTTCTAGGTCTTGAACTAGGATCTAAGCAAAATGAAGTTTGGGTATGTTCGTCTTCATATTTAAAATTTACTATTTTTGGCAAAAATTTTCTATTTGTGACATTGATGCTCACTTTGACCTGGCACATACATGTAGTTATTTTTCTTAGATCATAGTCCAGGATCTAGGTATTACATCTGGAAGCATAGTTTCAAAATATGAGCCAAATCCACTGAAAATCTCTAGAGTAATTATCTGTGAAATTTTCAAATTTTGGAAAATCACATTCTTAAATGCTATATTATGGGATAAACTTTCTGGCATCAAAAAATGTCTCTGCTAAGGAGTTCAATTAAGTTATTTACCCCTTGAATCCGCGCACACCGAATTATTCTAGTAAATGTTAGAAACTTCGATAGATGGTAAAATATTTTCTCAAAAATGCAAGATTTTGATAAATAGAAGTCCTTAAAATATTTGAAAAATATTACCAAATTTTTGCAAGGTCATCAAATTTTATATAAATTGTATACAGGGTATCCGTAAAGTCTGGACAAAGGAAAATTAACTATTTTTCAATGTAGGCTTTAAAATTTTTCATATTTTTTGCATCCATGCTTCAAGAAAGATTTAAACGTATAGTTCTCAGTGGCTATGGAGGCTTAACTTCAAAATTTAATGTACTTTATCCGGAAAAAAGTTCACTTATTTAGATAGTGGCGAAATTATGAAATTTTATTGTGTTCACTTTATGGACACCCTGTAGACCATATACTCTACTCTTACCATGCCCTTAACAAGGTTCGATCTGCAACTTTACTAGCTCCAATAGGCTACTCTAAGCACAAGATATGTTATTTTGTTAAACAATCCAAAGTATACTCAGGAAAAGTAATTTGGAAGAAGTATTATATATGCTATCAAAGCAGGATTTCAATGAATTATACAAAACTAAATAAGTGAACTTCTTCCCGGATAAAATGCATTAAATTTTTAAGTTGTGTCCAAACATTATGAACACCCTGTATTTTTTAAATTTTGAGCTCATTTGACTAAGTAAGCATGTAATAAATATGTAATACTTTTTTGAATATTTTTGAAAGAGTTACTAAATATTATTACTTTCATGGACTACAATGACATTTAAAATATTTTGTATATATGTGCAAGTTTCTGTTTTTCATGTTCATGTCAGAAATGATTATTTAATTTACACATCATTGTAGTCAAAACTAAGAATATTTTTAAAGAATATATATATACAAATATATTTTTGCTTTTAAAAATCTGTCAATAATTGTCAAAAAATAATTTGACTGACAAGTCAATGCTAACTGCCATTTGTAGGTAGTTGATGGTTTAAGTCCTGCACTCAATTAGCATAGCTTCGATTTAGTGGCTGCATACAACAGCTTTCCGTTGATGCAGTTGTTTCACCTGATATCTTATTTTTACTAATTATACCTGACAACTATTAGATTTGGTCCGCAACTTTGGATTTACTTATATATATATTTAAGTGACATAATTGAAAATTGATAGCCAATTCAACTTAAAAGAATCTCATTAAAGTGAAAAATGTATGCAAAAAAGAATGCTATTCTTTCATCTTATGGTGGACTAATTGGAAAAATATAGTTTGACATATATGTGTATAGTGGCTTTTGAAAGAGATTAGATGCAAATATTTCTGGACAGAATTCATTCAAATGTTATCTTTGTCTATAATTATCTAAAATCAAAATTCAGGGACAACTATTTAGTTGACCTTGAACAATTCAATTAAAATGCAATGTTTATTTCTTTTTTAATTTATCTTTTGAATTATCCGTATTTTAACAGCCATGCTCATATTCCACCGGTTTACTTCCAAATTTCTGCATAAACTAAAATCGAGTGCATTTTAAGTGAAAACTTGTTTCCCATATTTCGTGGGTGTATGGTATAAATATGATATCAGTTTAATCTTTTCTGTGCTGATAGTTCATAAAGTCCGTTCTGGACTTGGCTTCAAACTTTTCTGAACTAGTTTAAATTCGAAGTCTATCAAATAATTTATTTAATAGGGCCAACATTCAATGCCTGATTGAAACATCATGATTACTATATAAACCAGGTTTAACAATATACCTTAGGCGCATCATGGAAATGTTGTGCCTAAATTTATTTTTTGGTTTAAAAGGGGCCATATTTTGAGGGAAAATTTATTTATGGTCTAATTAGCTGATTCTCCGAGTAAAGATTAAGATCAACCGAATATAACAAAAGGTTATGCCAAAAATAACCCTGTCTGATGAATTGTTAAAATTCAGCTATTGACACTCAAGCATTGTGTGAAGAACTAATGGTTTATTCAGAAATAGTTGCAGGTTAAAATAAAGCCAAAAAATATTATAAAATGTAATTTGGCAATCACGTATTAAAATTGGGAAAAGGAAATTTTCCTTTCCTTTAATTGCACCATATTTAATGAATCAAACATTTTTCCAATTTTGAGAAGTCGATATCTGATTGGTCAACAGTTTTTTATTTTCTATTAAAGCTACATAAATCCCATCAACTCTCAGCTAATCAGCCGGCTTTATTGGCTTTTGTTTGGCACGCATTGACACATTTTCTATAAAAGCTGTGAATTAAAGTTAAGAAAAATATTAGCATTTGGCCTGTAGGTGCATTAGATCCAACTAAACGTTTTAATTCAAACAAAAGAACTCCTACTGCGTGTAATTGCATTTTATTAATTTCAATCGACTGCACTTTCGCCAATCATTAATAATGATGGTTGTTTAGCAGAATGCTCATATCAGCGGTTAGCACCTCCTTTCTACTTTTTCTTCTCACATCTTTCATATCCACAGCAATAGGTAAGTTTTTCTAAATATTCATTATTTAATTTATGCTTCACTAGCTTTACTTGCCATTATGTTATTATTTATATTTTATTTATACGCATATATATATATATATATATATATATGGGCTTTGGATACTATGAGTTTTGTGTCATGAACCTCCGACTTTTGATTCTCAACAGCATTCAGCCCCCTCTTAAATGGAAAGTCACAATGAATTTTACATTGGGCATTTGCAATAGAGGTCTAATTTCTTATAGATAAGTTTCATGCACATGCAAAAAAATTAGTTGAACAGTAGCCAGAGCCTTCTGCCTTAGTGCTTAGAGTCCGTGCATGTTTTTTGTATTTATTGCTGAGTAGATATAATATAATTTATGGATCAAATGCTAGAATATATATATATATATATATACATATTTATTTTGTGGCATCAGGTACTATTACTGGTATCGGCAAGTTCACTGTTTTCGTGTTTACTAGTGTTCTAGTTGTTTGTACATATTGTCAATATTTACTTTATATAATAGACCAACTCAGTGGTAAATAGAGAAATAGTTAGTCGCGTTCTCTTAATCAGCGCACTTCCGTGCACCTTAGCGATGCTACAATATGTATATCCCGCTAAATGTTTTTCAAAAGCCTCATGACCGCGTTTACAAACAGAAATTTTGCAGGGTGGTGTCCCTTTAATTTCCCTACCCCCATGGTAAATATATTTAAGTTCGAGTAAATACTGCGGGAGCAATGGCCAAAAATAGGGTGTTTGGGAAAAAAGTGTGATTCCCGCTAAATGCCATAGAAATTTCGGACCGTTTCCCCCAAATGTAATGTTTTTGCATTTTCCATACCAAAAAGCGGGAATATAAATATATATATATATATATATATATTAGGGGCAGTACCCTTAACTTTTTTAAGAATATTTATTTTAGAATATTTATTTTACATGACAACATAGTAGGAGAAATCTTTATTAAAACATATCAGTAGTAGTAGTTCAATTCCAATTTTTCTAAGCTCCCCCACCAATTGATTTGAAACTTTTGGTATTTTTTCCATTATCATGCATCATTTATTAAGCAGTCTGACTATTGTTTGTAAATTTAATTTATTTTTTGTCAAATTACATCTAAAATAGTACACATTGTCTATGTAAAATTGGGGTAAATTTCCCTTTCTTGCATTCACACAATACTGACACAATTTTTGCAATTTTCTTTTAAACGTTTTAGGAATTTCTTAAATTTGTGATGGCATATCCAAAATTATTTGAAGCTCCGGTAACCCAAAATCAAAAAAAGAATCTAAGAACACTCTAGGAAAAATAAATTTTCTGAGTTAATGCTGGGCATGTTATCTATCTAAAAAATTAATTAAATAAGGTTGAGCTATTTTTCTTCTTATGTTGTCTCCTTAATCATTTAACAATGCTGAAGAATTTTACAGCAGCAGTGCGGCTTTGCATCATAAATATTTTGATTTCAAGATTGGGGGTTAGAATGAAAGTTGGGCGAAACACATATTGTGCAGGTTAAGCTGTAGCAATTTTCTTCCTTGCTGTGTTAAGAAAAAGGAAAATAAATTAATTTGTAGATCCCAATGGTCTAGCATGAGCCAAGCAATCATCTAATTAATTGCTACCTTTGCCTGACAAACGCTGCTGGCATAACTGTCAAAACAAGAAAAAGACCAAGAATCACAATTTACTATCAGAACTACTGCATGTCGAATGTACCCCATAATGATAAAATTTTATTTTCTTTTCCATTTACATCTGTGATGTTATTGCTAGACTATGATCAAATGGAGTTCCAGTAGCATATGAGACTTCTCCAACATCCAAAAAGAGCATTGCATGCAGTAAAATAATTACTTTGTTTGTTCTTGTTTTCTTTGTTATTGCTGTTTAATTAATAGAGCCTCACAGATCTTAGTGTGTGTTGTTTTCATGGCCATTTCAAAATTTTCTTTCTTAAAATCATGATAATGATTGAATATTTCTGTTTCAAGGTGCCCGTTAAGATTTTCTTTAATGCGAATACCAAAATGTCGCTTAGTTTCACCAATGTATAGCTTGTTACAAGTATATTTGTAAACGATGGATGAAACTAAGCATTCTGGGATTCGATCTTTGTTCTTAAATATATTATCCGTTTGTAATGATGTAAAAACAGAACTGATTTTGGATGATACTGAACTCGCATTGATTTTTAAATCTTTTTCTTAATGAATTGTTTGTCTTCAAATCTATTTTCTAAATGTCCAGGAGTACAAGTACAACAAGAACACCACTGTGGGAACAGTGGCTTCAAAACTTTTAACCTTAAGAAATAATTTCAAATCATGATATCAAATATTTTCGAACTTTGTAAATTTGAAATGAAAAAATCGCGGACGTGAAATACGGGTGAAATTGAAGAAGAGGGTGACTCTCTATTTAGTGGTGTTTATTTTCATTTTTATTATTTAGTGGGATTTAAAAGACTTTTATGGAAACCATCACAAATGATAAAAATACCTGTGTTGTGTTAATTATTTAAACAAGCTGAATTGCAAATATAGTCTACTCTATGATTTGGTGTATCTTTATATCTGAAAACAAAAGTTTTTTAAATTGAATTCAAATGTAGTATTTTGATTTTTTTCAATTTTTTCTACTACAATTTTTTGGAACTTCTCCAACTCTAGATAAATTCTGGTTGATAGTTCTATACATAATTGTGGCTACTCTGATTAAAAAGCAGTTCTGTTTAAATTTTTTAATATATATTTATATATTAACTTAGTCATAAATCATAGTGTCCTTGCAGATAAAAGTAATTTTCCACTTTGAAGTTTTACGAAGAAAAATTATTTACAGGATTATTCAATAAGCAAAAGGGTAATTTGTCTATGGAGACTGTTTGCCTCAGTCGGTCAGCTTGAGAATTTAGGAATCAAAATCAACGTCAAATTATACATCCTGCCACTAAACGTTTAATGGCATAACCAATTTCAATAGATGCTATTATATCTGTCAAATTTGAACGTTTAATTTCCGAAAACAGCTTGAATAGTATATATTGAGTTAACTGTCATTAATCGTATATCTTCGAAAAGAAAATTAAATATTAATGCAGAAAATGGAAGAATTTCGAAAGCTTTATATTTAATTGCATGTTTCTAAATTTAGTCGATTTCAATACTCTATGTATTATATATATATATATATATATATATAAACCAAAATGAACTGAAAAACAAAGTTGTTTTCAAGTTTTACGGTTTTCTAAAACATTTATTTTTTCAAGTTTTGAATATTCTAACAAAGCTATTGCTAATGAGGAAAATACACATAGGGGAAGACTTTGGTATTAGACTTGTCAACGAGCCGAGCTTCTAACGAGCCGATCCGAGCCGAGCCTAGCCGAGCCGAGCCGAGCTTGAGCAGAGTATTGGATATACAACGATCCCAAAACGAGCCGTTTTTAAGCAAACCAAATTTATTGTGCTGCTTGTTAATTTGATTACGCAGATTTTTCTTATTTTTTCATTCAATATTCCTTACTTTTAATCTTATTTTAGAAATGTTTATTAAATAATAGGAAGAGCAATGGAAAAAATTCTGAGAGCACTATAATTTAAAAAAAAATATCGAGCTAAAACGAGCCTCATTGAATGATTTTATGTGGCGAGCCGAGCCGAACTTACTCAAAATTTAAACGAGCCGAGCCGAGCTTAGAAATTACGGCTCC
>CABFPE010000159.1:1015022-1036238 GCA_900660155.1 Hofstenia miamia | reverse complement strand
GGAGCCGAGCCGAGCTTAGAAATTACGGCTCGTTGACAAGTCTGTTTGGTATCATTTGAAAAGTACATTGTAAATAAGAAAAAGGCAAGTTTTGAATTGAAGAGGTGTTAAACAGCCATGCACATGTTCATATTTAGATTAAAAAATGTTGTGCATCCTAGATTATCCGAACCAGTGATGTTTGTAAAAGCCTTGGAGTTGTTCAAGGTAACAGCATAGTTAGGAGACAAATCGCATCAACAATGCCCTGATGAACTTAATTAGGTGAGATTTCTGCCTTGCAGGATCGTAGTGTTGGATCCCCAGAAGGCACATAGCCTCGTCTAAGGAAAAATTACTGCGTGGCATAATTTGTTAATTGTTTAATATTGTTTTTATTTATTTCTAAAATGTTTCTACAATCATAAATAGAAATGTATCACAATTACAAATGCATATAAGTAAATGAAATTTTCACAGGAAAAATCATTTTTAGCGAATTCTCTAAAACAATATATTTCTAACTCAGGTTCCTTTACTCTTCTTTCTCTAGCCAGTAAGAAATTACTGATTGCATATGGATCAAAACGAGCTGTTCTAGATTAGTCATCATTAGTATGAATGCATAGAAAAAATATTTAAGTGTGATTCCTATCGAACAATTTGAGTTGATACCTATTATGATAAACTTTTTCAAAATTTTACTTGAGCAATTAATACACAGTATGTTAGGATAGCTCAACATTATTTTGTAGAATATGAAATGCTTTTGAAAATTTTCAGTTCAGAAAAGAATCGCCGCATTCAACGTATAATGAGGTCCTTATATTTTGAAAGGGTTGTTGTGAAACTACCTAATTTCCAACTTATTGCAAATATATTTGACTACAGGGGTGGATCTAGGTGGGGTACAGTTTTTGATACCTTACAGGAGTACACGGGTATAATTTTAGGCCTTATTCTTTATAGATGGAGCAGCCTGAAATAATTTGGTTTCAACTTTAGTTCATTGCATAATATTCAAGATTATATTTGAGAAGGAATTGAGTTAACCAGCATGATTGGTAGTGATTTGTTCAGTTACTTTGCCCTCACACGTGACAACGTGAGTGATTTAAGATTCATTGAGACTCATTGATACAATATACAAGTGGATATATATATATATATATATATATATATATATATACATACGTTTTTCACACTACAAATTCAGAAACGGTATTGTTGTTAATTGAATGGTTCATTTGGTTATAAAGAATAGTTTATAAATGTATTTGTCATATTGACACTCTATACAATAAGTTGTTTACTAGATTAACGCATGTATTGTTTTTAAGCCTGAGTTCTTATACATACATGTTTATCACAATCATAACTTGCGCAGATTCTATCAAACATGCTTAATCATCTACATTATAACACAATGTATTACATACAGAATAATTAGATGCATTACATTTTTCTACATCTGGAACATGTCAGCCTGATATTTCAGGGTCGTGGCAATCTATATACGCTAGAAGAGGCACAGGTTTTAGTTATCAAATTTATATATTCATTAAAGTATGCATACTGTATTGTTGTATATTTTATTATTTAAAAATATAATACTTCTTTATTCTAGGTTAAATAACTGTGTGTGGGGTGCGGGAGTGAATTGGGTCGGGTACGAATCTGTACTTATGTCCATTTTCGTTTAGCAATTTTGATTTTCTTAATATATGCTTCTGCTATTACATATTAATTAGATAAAATTATAGAATTGTATTCTTAGTAATTTTAAAAAAGCCTTCTTGTAAATGTTCCCTTTTAAATATTATACAATTATTATAATGCGGCTTGCAGACAGCTGGGCAACAGGACAACTAAACAACTAAAGGTGACCCTATTAAATGACCTTTTATTATTCGCAGAAATAAATGTTTTGGGGATTAAAATGAGAGAAAGGTGTTAATATAAAATCATTAATATTAACAAATTCGTGTAAATCACTTATCACATTTTTGGATTAATTTTCTTATTTTGCAAAATAATCATGAAAAATATAGTTGAGAAGCCGCTTATCCATTTTGCACCTCATTAAGGCTTCATTTTTTAAATTGTTACTTTCTTAAGCACTTCTATATAAACATACTTAGAACATCGTTCTGCTATATTCACTTGTTTGTAATGTTGCTAAATTTATATATGTATGTTTGTTACGCCTCTCCATAAACAAAATGAGTTTAAAAAACTCAAAGTGTGTCTAGTTTGATCACCTAATCCTAGTGCAGTACCTCCCAACAGTTTAGAATCATTCCGAAATTTTTACTAACTTTTGAAAGCAAATGTTCTTAAAAACATCAACCTGTTAGATGTTTTCGATTTTGCACATATATGCTAGCACACATTTGCTATAGTCGAAGAAATCATTAAAATCCCTAGGAAAAATTTCTTCCTCTACATAATGTATAAGATTAAAGTCGAAAGCAATAGTGAAATAAGTGGGATTTCAATTATTTTAATAGTAGTAACTTCCCATGTCATCATGTGTTGTAATCCTGTTTTCATCAGAACTCTGTGTGTGACGGCTGGTTCTTCTGTCTGCATACCTTACAGGATGTAGGATTGTGGTTCATCCACTTTTTCGAATGAATAGCAAATGATATCAGGTTCTCTAGAATATTATCCACTGCCTTGCAACTCCTGTATTTCTTCCTTATTTGGTACAAGCTATTATTGAGGCCAGTCATTTTTGTGTGGCAACTGGCTGAGTGCTTCAAATTCTTTTGAATTGTTGGTATATTACTCGCATGTATTGTGTTGAAGAATCCAAAATGTCTCATAATTACCTTAGCTATCTAAGAGAATATAATTAGAATTTCCAATCGGGATTTAATAAATAATTTTATCAATTTTATATTAAAATTCCGCTATGAATCATAATGTTAAACTGTGTAGATGTGAGTGGAAAAAGTATATTTGTTACACAACTAAATGAAATTGTCCAGAAAAGCGCACGTGATTAGAAGTTACCATCAAATCAACGTACAAAGCGAGGTGAAATCGGAAACAGAGTAAAGGTCTCATATCAGATTCATGGGAGAGCGTTGTTGCAATCAAGCAATGTATAGGTATGGAACATAGTGGAAGAAAGGATGGGATGAAAAAAAAATTGGTGAATGGGAAGGAATGGAAAAAATCTTGTACAATAAGAAACTTATGTATCTCTATCAGACTTGTCAACGAGCCGAAATTTCCAAGCTCGGCTCGCCATATAAAATCTTTGAATGAAGCTCGTTTTAGCTCAGTATTTTTTGAAAAATATTTTGCTCAAAGAATTTTTTACATAGCTCTTCCTATTATTTAATAAACATAACTAAATTAACAAGCAGAACTATAAACTTGCTTTGCCTAAAATAGGCTCGTGTTGGACTCGTTATATATCAAATACTGTGCTCAAGCTCGGCTCGGCTCGTTCGAAGCTCGGCTCGTTGACAAGTCTGATCTCTATACATTCCCTTATAAAACCGTTTTGAGCTTATGTAGCTTAGAATTAGTCAGCGGATGTTCAATTTTTTTAATCTCTTCTCTTTTGAAAGGTAATAAAGTAACCACGAAGCGCTAAAATTTCTTAGTGTACACAAATGCATAATTTGAGAGAAGTATTAGTAAAGTAGGTTAGAGATGGGAAATGCCCGAACATTTAGATAAATTCGGCCCGCCCCATTTAATTTCATGCCAATTCAAGCCATCATAGACCCATTTTCTTAATTGTGTCAAAAAAATTATTTAATTTTTCAGTTTCCAAGTCTAATTTGGAGTTGCCCATGAACATAATAAAATCTACACACTGAAATTTAGGTTTGGTAAAGAACATGTTAAAAAAATAAAATTTTAAAGTAGTGTAAATTGTTTCTCAAAGCATTGCTTATAAATTATATTGCATTTAAGAGATTTGGGTTGGGCCATTTTTTCCGTTATCGCCCAACCTCGGCACTGCCCAGTCCCCCTTGGCGTGTCCTGCCCATGGTCCATCTCTGAAGTAAGCTGAGGCTTCATAGCGCTATTCTTCGATCAGTAAGAGAAGTGGTCCAAATTTAATACGTTAACAATTGGAAATGCAACCGTAAACAACACCGTTAACAAATGGCGTTTTACGTTAACATTACGGTAGAGCAAATCGTTAACTTGTGCTCGGAATAATTTCGCGAATAAGTGTTAACGGGGAAGTTTGCAAAGGTTATTACAAACAGCTTCGATACATTTGTTTTCTGCACATTTTTTCAAATATATCTATGCAAATATATTTATTAAAGTAAACTTGTTGTTTACGGTCCCATTTTCAACTCTTTACGTATTGAATTTGAACCACTTCCCTAATATCAGTGCATAGCTAGGGGGGGAGAAATGAACCTGTTCGTCTAATGCCCGCACACACATAGTGAAAGGTCCGCAGTGACAATGATTTTCGAATAAATTTCTCAAGCAGTTTTGTATCACGTTCCTATTTTGCAGAGATATCAAATAATTTGAAAACACAAGATGAAAGATTCTCGTTTCTTTTATTTACATTCTAAACCGTGCTCATTTGTAAATCCATTAGACTGTGATTTTGCGTGATTTTGCTTGGTTGACAGTCATTTTCTGTCTTTTATGCAGTTTACATCAGCTACTGCTAACATAGGCTTTAGCCCGGTAATCATCGATACAATAGCTATGGGGAGAATTTGAAAAAAATCGAATACCATATAAAAAAATTTTTAAGATTTTCACGTGCTTCAGGAAAACAAAAAATGTTTAGCTTAAATTTTACCATAACATTTTTGATATGTGTGCTCAGAGCCAAAATTCTTAATAGGTTTAAATGAAAATATTTGAAATGTTAACGCAAAGAGTGTAGCTATATGATTATACTGGGATGTCAAGGGTTACTCAAGCTTAATGAATGATTAAAATTTTACATGTTGACAAATTTTGTAATATTGTATATGTATACGTACACTGTCTATCATTTGTCAAAATTGATCATGATTTACTTTAAAACATCTAATAAAATTACGAATTTTGGAAGTAAACAGCACAAATATTGAGTTTTTGTAATATTAGGCAAGTTTTATAATCATTCTATAAAACGATATTAAATTGGAAATCAAGCAAAAAATCTTTAATAAATTGCTGTACAATAACTATACCTAAGCCACCATCAAATATTCCCGTGGTGTCAAATAGGCTTAGAAATTTTCCTTTGAAAATTTATTTGGTTGTAAGGGTTTCAGATCGTATCCCTCAAGAATAGTCAGCCAAATTACATGTTATTGATGCCTATTCCTGTAACTTTTATATACTGAGAATAATTTCGAAGTTATTTGAAAAGCAATCTAAAATACCGAACTATAATCAAGCCTGATTCTCAACATTGTCTCCATATGTGAAAATTTTGGGACCGTTTTCCAATAAAATCCTGGAAATTTGAAATCACTTGGTTTACATAAACATGATGTGCATTTCGCATCGGTTGCAATTGCAGAGTGCCAGTATAGTTCATAATTACAAAAATCAACCTATTTCTACATAAATTTGTTATAGGCAGCGGACTTTCATATGCAAACTTTTTGTCTATGCACAAAATTCACAAATAAATTTTGCTTAAAGCTTTTTCAAAATATCGTGTATGCACTGAATTCATGTTAGCATAAGTCTTTGTTTACTTTAATGATCATTAAACGTAATGCATATGCTGCATTTATTAAAAAAATTCATTTTCTATCTTATATGAAAAAATCCTGATAATCGCATCTTAAAAAATGGCACTATAATATGTTTATATTGCAATACTTAGTAAGGATAATTTTTTTAGTACAGAAAATATTTAGTTTTCATTATATTATATCAACGTTTTTTGTGGTAATTTGGATAATTTGAAGGTAAACTCTTTATAATTACACTTCTGTCATCCTCATTGACTTCGTAGCTTTGCAGTCGGATCACCAGCTATAGAACATTCATAGACATCACAAATTTTGGTAATGTAATGACTCAAGGTGGGCCACGTGATTATAATCGAATGCAATATCAAGATATTTCCATTTGCATTTTTCAAAAAATTGAAAAGTTTTAAAATGTCAAATATACCCACCACGAGAATCTTCTGGGTACGCCATGTCTACGTCATCAAATATTAAAACTAGTCTTTGCCGTCCAACTTTATTTAATTAAATGTATGATAGTTAGGGAAAAATGCCTACACAAATAATTTTTTCAAAAAAAGTGATGTAGTTCGACCTTATAATTGGTTGCCAATACCGTTGCCCCTTACCTGCTATGAAATATTAAAATTTTATTAAAATTCAACACGCTAATACTATTTTTTTGGCTATAAATGAAAAATTGATTTTAAGTACCTCATATTAATGAAGTCTGAAGATTTCTTGTATAAAAATAAAATTTTGCATTGTTGGGAAAGTTTTACCACCCCAGTCCTTGGTAGCACTAAAACACTAAGCAACAATGACGTATTGAAATAGAATGTAGTTCAACTTCATTAACTCAAATGGAAAACAAAACAGGTGTCAAATTGTTTTGTTTCTGTGAAAGCTCTGACCAAATATTTAAGTAAATAGCAAAGTCAATTGATTTTGTATTTAAAATTTAGCTCACTTCTACAGAGAAATACATTATTTAAATAGTAACCGGGATACCCAGTGTAGAATTCCCCGTTTCATCAACGGGGCGGTGACGTGCAGACGTTTATTTGCAATTTTTGAATAAATATCAAATGAATATTCTTTTGACAATGAATTTTAACAAAGCAAACTGTTTGGATAATTTACAGCATTGTAATTATAGAAATGCGAAGTCAGTTATTGCCTGTTTCAACTAAGGAACTACAAAATGTCACCTTTCTTATATTTTACACTATTTCAACTTTTTACTATCCGCATATTTTTAAAACTATAATCCGTTTCATCAACAAAATTTTTTTAAATTGCTGTTCTGAAGTCTAAAAACATATTTTTCTTGAATGTGCTATCATTTTCAAATAACCTTTTGTAGTAAAAATCATTGCGCTGTATCAAGTTTCTAAAAAAAAATTTATTGATAAAATTCTGATTTTTGAATTTTATTTAGATCTTCCCCATAGAATTAGGTTTAGATAATCATGAATTCAAAATCCCATGAGAACAACAGCTAACTGTACCTAGTAGTTTCTGTTTATTATAGATATACTGCACATTAAAGGCTGCCGTATTTACTCTTAAAGATAATGGCGCAAAGGCGTCTGTAAAGGGTCACTGGAGGTCAGCATTTTCAAATGCAAATACCCTAGCGAAAGCTGAAGTTGAGGCAGTCTAAAACGATATCTAGAAATTTCAAATAAGAAATGCAAATTAATACACGTGCTGTTATTCGACATCTAATTTATCATTTTTGCAACGTTTGTTAAAATGTTGACTACTTCATGCCTCACTTAAAGTTTTAAGATTACCGTTCTACTGAAGTTGAGACATTTACTATACCAGTGAAAACAAAAGAAATAATGATGAAATAAGTGTTAATTAGAAAAATGAAAAATATTTAAGTTCAAAAATATAAAAGAAATAATGAAAAATAATAGTGTCTAAGTAATTAAGAATTTTTTAGCTTTTAAGATTTTTTGAAGCTTTCTCTGTAATGACTCATACAATGTTATGATTTTATCATTAAGATGCGCAAAAACATTTATTCGATGTTATTCAAAAAGTGAATATCACTCTTTTCTTTAATATTTCCCTCAAAAATTGCAAAAATATTTATATCGGGAACCTGATCCGGCTTCTCAGGATAAAAAAGTAAATTCAAAATAAGATACATAAATGAATAATTGATGCATTATAAGCACATAGCAACAAAATTCCGTCTTCTAATATTTTGTAGGGTGTCCCTTTGAGCGAATAACTGCTTCATTGGCGATCAGGGATTGAAGCTGTTGGAAATTGCATAAAATTAATTTTTTTGCGGTCTACAGCTCGTCTTCAGTGCGAAGAGTATTCTGTCCAATTCGATATTTGACTTCTTTCCACATATTTTCGATAATGTTAAGGTCTGGAGATTGGCCAGGCCAGTGAATGAGGAGAGCAATCTCCTTATTGTGGAGAAAAATTTTTCATTTCTTTTGAGGTATGACAATGAGCACCATCCTGCTGATATATTGATCTCTTGTAAAGAGTGGCAAGAGTTCCTTTTCTAGAATCCGAGCATATTAAGAGCTTAGAAGGGCACCAGTGATGTGAAGAATCTTGCGAAAGCTACACTTCCATATTGCACCCCATACCATTACAGACTTCCCACCATACTTCATGATCCCCCAGTAAGTTGAAGCAAGAATCTGAACTTCTGCTCAATTGGTTTTTTTATCAAAATTCTTTTCAATGAGTATAGCTCAAATCTCGCCTGATCTGACAATATAACATTAGACCAATGCTCAGATGAATTGTCTCTCATGAAGTCTTTCAGGGATTTACCTTTGAAAGGCACACAAGACCTGATTGGGAAGTTTTGGAAGTCTTCTTTGGTCTTCCGGACTTTGGCTTGGGGGCAATGATGTTTTCAGAAGTGAAACGTCTGATGATATCCCCTACAGTACTTCGAGGTAGATCTACAAGTCGGGCCATATTAAGTTGACTCATCCCTTCCAAATGTTTGGAGATAATAAACTCGCGGATGGTAAGATGTACGCAACCAAGTATCTTATATGGCGAAGACTGTAGTTCGACATGTTCAATATAAATAGAATGAAAAAGCTAAACCAATGAATTATTTTCAGATTCTCTGATTTGGTCTGAACAGCCGAATACATTTTTCCAAGAAAAGATTAGCTAACTACAAGCATTGTAGCATTTCTCCTTGAGATTTAAA
This sequence comes from Hofstenia miamia, assembly GCA_900660155.1. Taxonomy (NCBI): domain Eukaryota; kingdom Metazoa; phylum Xenacoelomorpha; order Acoela; family Hofsteniidae; genus Hofstenia; species Hofstenia miamia. The sequence continues at coordinate 1,027,379 of CABFPE010000159.1, read as the reverse complement.
GTAAACAGTGATAATTATGTCTCAACATTGATGAATTCCTCTTTCTGTAACAACAAATCTAATTTAAAAATACCTATGACACTCTTGGCGCCCATTTCTTAGAAATATTTTTGACAAATCATGGGTGGCCGAATTCTTTTTTCCAGTACTGTATGTATCATAAAATGCAATGATTTGTAATAAAAAAATTAGTGAATAAGTTAAGCATGGCTTTAAATTGAAAAATTAACATAGCGTTTATATTCATATAAAATAAACATTAAAATTCTATTGTTTGCTTCAAATGTTTATTTTCAATTCCTGGTTAGTTTAAAACTACCGCACATTTCAAATTCAGAGTTTTTATTGTACTAACATTGAACTTCCTAAAAATCTCTGAGTAACATAGTGACTCCGATTTAACCAGTGAAAATATGCCGTATAATTCAAATAAAATTGTGCGAACTGAGTCCATTTTAGGGAAAGTAAATTCATATATAATTCTACGTCTTAATGGCATCCTGTGTAAGCAATTTGAAAATTAAATATTTAAATACAGCAGCTTGGAATTAGATTATTCGTTTGTTAAGAAAACGAATAATTCAACTCTCCACATTTTTAAACCGTTTGTATAGGCTTCAACAATATCAGATTTTGTATCTATCAAATTGTAAAGATAAGAACATTTAATCAACCAAGGTTTTCGAGTCGATTTCGAGTTTTTGCGTTTCTAGTTCAAGTAATTGCTTAGGAAATTCCGAGTTCGATAGTTTTATAAAATTTAGAGAAAAAATAAAAAACATTTTTAATTTATATAGAAACTGAAATTTAAAATAATTGATTTTTCCAATATTTTGAAGGACTCGAAATAATGAAATAATAATAATGAAATTCATTATTTCATTCTTAACTTATTGTTTATTTTATATACGTTTTTTATACTTTCAGCTTTTTGCAAAAATTAAGAGACTATATTCCAAGTTAAAGTACAATACCATACATAAAATAGCCAGATGTTTCGAGCATTTTATTAGGGAGTTATGCATCTCAATGAAGGCTTGGAAGAGTCACCAATACTCATTAAGAAAGTTCCACAACTTTTAAGTAATAATCAAAATTATAAAAGGAGGGATCCCTATGTCGAATAAGGTTAATGCTTCAAGAACCATAGATATATAAATCACTATGTAATGCAAAATACATCAGTGTTAAAACAGATATATAAAGATACTCCTGAAGGAATTGAAATCCCTTCTAAGATAGATTCTCAATCAGGGCCGTGGCTAGGGGAAGGCCAGGGGCCATGACCCTCTCTGTTGGGATAATGGGCCCTTCCTCTCGGCATCCTGGATACAAAACTCCATAGTATTAATTCTAATATTCTGTAACTAAGTTAAAATGAATATATTTTAGTTGAAATATAAAATACTAATGCCATTCTATTTAAAAATTCAATGAAAAGTATGAAACTATTTCATATGAGTAAAACTATGATTAATTTATTGAACTTTGCGGGGCCATGGAACCCCTAAATTTGAAATACAAGCCACGGGCCTGTTCTCAATTTCAGAAATGTATTTTTCACCGAGATAATAAATGTCTTCATACTTATAAATTTAATTTAAAATTTTCATTCCTTTCAGTTGGTAAATTTTTCCAAAGTTCAATTTTCAAGTTCAAATATGAATTTTTAAGGAAATCCGTTTTACATTTCACCTTTCCAAAATTAGAAGTCCTATAGAGAAATGTTGAGTGCTCAAACAACGGAAATTGTTTTTGCAACGCGAGCGTTGGTTAAAGCTATTCCACAATTTTATCAGAATGTATGTACTAAAAATAATCTTATTAAATTTTTACACTCCCGAACATTCAAACAAATCGGCACCTATGCGACCTTCGATATTTGATGTCACGCATCGCAAAAATGCATTTGGCCCATATTTATACCAACCATTTGTAAAAACCTAACTGCTCCAGAGTACTAAGATGACATTTTTTCCGTATATATATATCTTTTCTTGCTAGTTAATATATATATATATATATATGTTCTTGCCAATGAAATTGAGATTTTAACTGGGTCAACTTTCTCGATTCTGACTGAAGATTTTGAATTGAGCAAGCTGTCTGTCGCTGGGTCCCTAAAGCGTTGCGTCCAGATCAGATGGATCAGAGATCAGATCAGTCATTGCCTCTTTTGATTAGGATTAAAGCAAATTAGTCCCAATTTTTTTGAACTGGTCATAACTGGTGATGAAACATGGATTTACCAGTATGACCCAGAAAGCAAAAATCCATCCAAACAATGGCTCCCAAAGAGATCTTGCGGGCCAATCAAGTTCAAAGCAGTGTTTTGGGATTTGGATAAAATAATCCTAATAGATTTCCTCGAAGGACAAAAACAATTACTGCAAGTTTATGTGAAAGAATTGTTATGAAATGGATGGAGGCTATGTAGGAAAATAACTTTGTAAATGCCTAAATATAGTGTTTTTTAGAATTTGTCTTAGAACTTTTTGAATACCGCTCGTATTATATGAAACTGTTCTACTACAACGTGTTTTGTAATTAGTAGTAAGAGATTAGCAATTTGATTACTCTTCAACATTTTGCATATACTGCATAATTGTCTAGCAATAGAAAACAGTGAATTCTTTATTGTGATTTACAAAAGGCCATAAATCGTTTGTATATCCTCTGTGCTTGTATAAAACCACATCTCTATGCAATCGTTCTAAATTTGGTATTTTCAGGTATAAGGTGTTGGGTTTGTGTTCCTGATGAAAATTCGTGTGAAACCCTGGACTGCCAAAAAACACTCAATCTTTCTTCTACATATTGCTTGGTAAGTAGTTTATTACAATAACCATAAATTTAAGAAGTAGATATTCCTGTTACATTAACAAAACACAAAGGCAATGCAAAAGTTCTTATTACAGAAATTTAAAAAAGATTGTCATCAAAAATGGCTTCATCCATTACTGTATTTTTCTCTTGGGCAAATTTAAAAGGAATTTTTTAGTAATAATATTTTTGGGTATATTTTGTCTACGAGGCTTTATGGCGTCCTTAAACTGGCAAAAGTATAGTTTTACAAGTATGTTCATTGTACTTAACTTCTATTAGCATAAGTACTGGAAGTTTTCTTAAATCATTTCTGGACTCACCCATATAAGTGTAAATACCATGTATGTAATAAACTTGGAATTATCTAAAGTAAAAGAACTGTGTATGTATTAAAGTTAGCTAGAAAATTGTGTCAAAATGTGTTTTCAACATGTGATTTAATCACAAACTTGATAATTGCTTGCATTTGTGACGTTTTTCATTTTAAATTAATAAAATAGGGTAATACATTGAATGTGCCCTTTAAATTATTTCTTTATTGAATATAGGCGTAAGCAAAATGTAATGGGTTTAATATAAAAGTTCATCAATGTTTGGCTCATATGCCCCTAAATCTAATCAGATTTATTTATTAAGAGAAATGGTTTTAACAGTAACGGTAAGCCTGCATGCAAATGTCGTTGTTATAAAATAAAACTGCATACACTGAATGTCCATTAATCCTAACAGAAAACATTAATTTATAATAATTGATCTCATTACCACCATTAGAGTTAAAAGTCATGTTTTCAGGTTTCACGAGGTTCCCAATAAATGAATACTAGATTACAGAGAAAGGTTTGCTGTTTGCAGGCAAACATCAGTGGGAGAAAACTTAGTGCACTAACTTGATAAGTGTAAGCATAGTTTCGGCTGCCAAATCAACTGTCGTAGCATCATTTTATGCAATTGTAAAAATAAAAAATATATTTACCATAAATATTGTTAAGATTATTGGCAGCATGGTATGTATTTTAAAATTTAATCAACTGTTGCATATAAGAACAGTTATATTACATTTAATTCTATATTTATCACATTTGTTATTCAAAACAGTGATTTATGTAATTGTGTAATTTATTATTTGCAAGTATGGTATTGTTTCATGAAGAGTTCCATAATTATTGTTAAACATTTTCAACATTAAAAGAAAGCTAACTTATTCTTTGCGCTATTTTTTTTGCTCAACGTCTGCTATTCTAGCTTTTCTTGTTATTATAGCTGTTTTCTCTTGCAGACATTCATTTCATGAAAAATTTTTTGCAATTTAGAAAAAAGAAATGTCATCACCTTAAGTGGTCATCAAATCCAATGCATGTAGGACAAAGATTTTCAAACTATCATCCTCAGTTTCAATTTAGATATCGACTCGAATTCTTGAGATTAAAAATATTTATTCATATCAGAAAGTACATCTGATCGCGTAATAAACATAGGAGAAAAATTTTCAATAAAGTTTCAGAAAGCTATTCGGGAAAGAAGACGAAAAAGATTTAATTGAGTGCTTCAAATACTGGGTTTTTTCGTTCGAAGTTTTTCTTTCGCATACGTAAATCGTTTTGGTAAAATTTCCTTAAGTAGATGATTTTCCTGATAGAGTAGTTGATTGTAAATTTTTTCATCATTTTCGTTAATAATTGAAGCAATACTTTTGTAGTTATAGCTTACTTTTGAAGAATTTCCATTTTATTCAGGTAAAATTTTGGACAATTGCTCCAAATTATGGTAGAGTATGACAAAATAAGTACAACTAGGGTTTGATGCAGTACTTCAAGTTGTTTTTTTATCAAAACCTGCTTGTTTTAATATAAGCAAATTCAAAATTGCAGAGTTCATCTTTTTCAGAATTTTGATTGCATATACATCAAACCGTAGAATTTCATGATACGTTGTTCCTAATATTTTTACTTGTCACGTGCGGAACATAGAAAATTGATTCTGGTTTTTTAGTTGGAGTGTCTTTTAAAATAAATTAACAGATTTTTCATTGTAAAATCTAAGTTAGGAATGAGCACCAATCCAAAATTTGAACTAGGATGGCTAAGCTATTGTCAGTGAAGGGATTACAAGCAAAGTGCGACAGTAACATCATATGCGTACTTAGTTAAAACTGCATTATGAAAGAAGAATTGAAATGCATGCATATAATTTCAATTCTAATTATGAATAAAAATTTTGTAAATTTTAAGTGTTTGCTATTATCATAATATGAAAACGTAACTTCATTTTGTGTGTCTAAATATGTAAAATGGTGCACCTGAGTGATTGGTTTATTTTATATGCAAAACAATTCCACGATTTGATAGAGTTCTTTAACCATTATTTGCGAGTTTTCAATTATAAAAGCTCTTGATTGACGTTCATGCGGCCTAGTGAACTACATATTAAGAGGTCAACATTGAGTGAGAGTTTTATGTAATTTTCGATCAAGGATTCAGGTTATTGCATTTAAATGAATTTCCATTTCATAAATTTAGCGGTTTTTGCAAGGGTAATGAATTGAATTCTCTATTGCACATCAACTTTTCAAGTCAAAATTCAAACTCCAAAGCGCTTCAACCGATTGGCTATGCAAATAGGTTTCTTTCATAACTTGTTTTCATCCTGATAATTATGTTATACAAAATAAATAAAATTGTCAAGAACATTCTTTGTTAATATTTCCATTTAATATTCAATAAATGAAGCTTGATTACCGGCAAAACGCTTTGAGTTCAAAAAAAGAAAATTTGCAGATTTTCATTTTTCCCCCAACTATTATTTCCTTCGTAACCAAATTAATATATGCATTATGACTTTCTATATGCACATTCAAATGTGTTTTATATATATATATATATATAATCATTTCTTCACTCTTTTTTTTAATAGAAAATGCATTATTTTGCTATTGTAACTTTTTTCTTAAGACCTTTGGTTGGATTAATGATGATTTTGCTGCCAAACGCATTTCAACATTTGAGGTGCCAATGTAAATGGAATCTTCCATTACGACTGTATTATAGGTCAGGCAAAGCAAATTTCCTTTTCAATTATGTCTACATGAAATACTTGCAAGTTGTTGTTTCAAATAGGCTGTTTTAATGGCTTTGTGCAAACTCTCAACGGAATTTCTGTAATAATTTTAGTTTATTTCGAAAAAAATTTTCACCAACTCAATCTACAAAAACTTACATTTGGCGCTAAATAACGAAAAATTAGCCGAAATCATAATCTAAATATACTTGGAGTAATAGACGGGTATACGAATTTTGCTAAATTTGCTAAACTTATTAAATCATTCTTCAAAATATTTCGCACTTTTTGTTTTATAAATTTGTAAAGAATTTATTTAAAATGTAGCAGTTTTAACGTAGCCAGCACAACGTACTAGAAGGTTTTTTTGATATTAATTTAATTTCCATGGAGCAATTAGACAGTCCTATATTATCATCAGGTGTTTTGACCATATTTTATTATATTTACTGTAACAGGGAAAGTTAATGGTCACATATCATTTATAAAATCTGTGCATCAATCAATTATGTAGAGTAATAGGGAATGTGAAACGCTGGTTATTTGTTTGATTTATGAGAGAAAATGTCAAACCATGGGAATGGAAAGGTGTGAATTCTAATTACGTCCAGTAATACAGCTTCAGGAAGTACATTTGAATTTTTTATAAAAAATTGTAGTTACAAAATTAAGCTAAAACATTAGTTTTTTCTACTTCATCCCTTGAAAACAAAGTATTGATGTCTAAAATGCTGAGCATGACAATGCTTATCTTTGCAGTGAATTCTCTTAAAGAATATGGACTTGACTGAATGCTTACGTTGGTTGCAAAGAGAAATGGGTAATAGGTTTGATAGATGTCTCTGCAACAGCACTTTTTTCAAAACGAGCGCAGACATGACACGATTGACTTTTGCGGTCTTGGATTCCTCATACTTCGCCCATATATATATATATATATGTATATATGTATATGTATATATGTATATATGTATATACATTACACGAAATTTAATTTAAGATTTATTAGCCCTCTAGTGGATGAATTTAGTAGTGTAGATAGAAAATTATTTTGAAATTAAATTGACTTCATTTTACCTCCATTTCTGTTTGAAATCAAAGCTACCATGACTCATTACGAAAACACTCTAAGTGTGAGAGTTCAATGACTTATATTTGTATATGTTTTTTCAGAAAAGCCTATCATGTCTATATTCTTGGTTATTAATATTATTACTTTAAAAAATTCAAACTCAAATTCTTCTCTAAACTTTGAACTTTAGCCATAAAAAATATTTCTTTGAAAATCAATATACTGTATAATTATATTGTAGTTTTTTTGTCGAATTAACTTACTGCCAATAAACAGTAGAAAGTAGAAACAAATGGTGGCTTAATACTGGCTCAAGATGGGAATATGTCAGTGGTAAATTTTTAAGACTGTATGACCATGACCCAGTTATCTCAAAATAACTGAATGAAGCAAGTGGTTCAGAAGAAGATGACATTGGCCCAGTTATATCAGTTTATCACTCAACTGTTTAATATATATTCATTTATTAAAGTTCAAATTAAAGGTTTTGTCAGTTAAAGCAAATGCTTGATGCGGGAACTTCAATAATTACCGGCTTGAGGCGGATACGTGTTGCATATTTTAGCAGAGATGGAACCGTGCCTTGCTTTATATCGTACCGTGCTGTGCTCATGTCGTGCCAGTGCTAATTTNTATATGTATATATGTATATATCTATATATGTATATATGTTTATATGTATATATATATATATATGTATATATGTACAGTCTGTCTCATAAGTTACAACGATTTCTATAAAAAGAAAACAAGGTAAAGAAAATATATATTTCAAAACTTTATTGTAACGATTACGTAATTTCTAACAATTATTCTAAGGAACATGTTAAAAATTAATCATAAAGATCAACTTGAAGGCCTCCTAGTTCAATAAACAATCGCATTCGTCTGAACGTTCTGTCATTGATTTTTCGGAGAGTTTCAACTGGAAATCGCATAAATTCGTCTTGAATAACGCCTTTCATGTCTTCTTTGTTTTGTGCTTTTCTTGCTACGATTCTAGGCTTTAGAAGACCCCATAATCACAGGACGAGAGGTCAGGACTACGTGCTGGCCAAGGAATCGGTCTAAATTTGCCAACCCATCGATCCTGAAAGGTATCTGTTAAGAAATTACGAGTTGCTATGGCGGTATGTGCTGGAGCACCATCTTGTTGGAAATGTGATGATGATAATATCTGTCTTGCTTGAAGAGCAGGAATAAATTCATCTCTTAACATCTGACATAGACATAGAATTATCATTAATAAAAAGTCGTCGTAACTTATGGGATATGCTGTATATTTAATTTGCCAAACGTACGTAAGCATTACCAACTAATCACATATTTCTGTGAAAAGTAAAACCAACGTTAAAATTCCTTTGTTGGATTATCGTGGCAAGAAATCATGAAACATGTTTTGCAAATTTTTTTATTTTAATATTTCATCAAGTTCGTAGGACTTTTACTGTAAATAATGTGTGGGTTATGTTCGAGTACATGATGCATTCAATAGTCGAATTCTTCGATAAAGTAGTTCAATGGCTTTTAAAAACAATAAATTATGCACAAAACAAGTAACTCAACTCCACAATATGAAATTCTATCCAAATGAAATTTATTTGAAAAGAAATTCATTTCCAGATGAATGGTAAAATTGTTTTTGTATTAACTTAGTGCTTGACGTTAACTATCTGAATTTTTTTAAAGAGGGTACTCCGTTAAACAACCAAAATAGACAAGACATGAAAAACACTCTCATGCACAATTTCTAATATGAAAATAACAACTAAATTGATTTCTGAAAGCAAATCAAAAAGCATTGTTGGTCTAGTATGACTTGGTTATTCAATTATTGATATTTGTAAAAAGCTGTGTTTCATTCTACAATAAGATTTTGAAAGAAATAAAATTAGTTATATTTTTTTCAATATCTTCAATGTGAAATTGAATATAAGTTAAAATTAATAAATGCTAATTTAAAATAAAGTATTGTCAATGATTTTTGACACCATAAAGCACAGGCTGTTTGAATGTCAACGCATGTATTTTTTCAAAATACAACTGCCTGTAAAATTCACTCATAAAAAAAGTGATCCAACAGTTTTCGTATGAAGAAAAGATCGAGGAGGTACAAAATATTTCATGGAGGAAAATGAGTCACAGGTTTATATGTATTACGCTTATATATATGTATATATATATATATTATATATATATATATATAAAGTTGCGCTCAAAAGTATTGAAACAGTGTTGCATATTTTACTAAAAAATAATCAATGTAAGCCTCAGTGGGATTGACAGCTATAATCAAAATGCAAGCTTGTGTTAAAAATCAAGTACAACTTCAAAGTGTAGTATCGGGTGTTAATTATGCTATACAATAGCAAAATACCGCAGCTCATAAGTATTGAAACAATGGGTGTATTTGCTTGCGACGCCAACCATTCCAACTGATTTAGTCGTTAATTATAATTGTCTTTGTATGCTTGCCTGTATTTTTAATTTTTAACAGACATTTAAAATTTTAGTAAAACCAATAAAACAGTGTATTAAAAACTAACTGAATTATTGCATTGTATTTTATATATGCTTACTTTCATAAAATTTCGAAGTAATGTTTATAATAAAAATTAAAAAAATTTTTTTCTTCAAAAAAATATTCGAGCTTGGATCGTAAATATTCGAACTCAGTCCGAGTAACTCGAATTCAATTCGAAAAGTTTGAGTACAACTATATTATTGGTATTTTGGCCACTAGCGTTAAATTAGCAAATGGTCAGAGAAATTTCAAGGCTCGTCAATTGTTCTGCACCTACTGTGAGCAGAATCATCCACAGATTTAAAGAAACTGAAACGACTACTGTCAAACCAAACATGGGGTCGCCCATCAAAAACGACACCAAAGCACAACGGCGAGTACTTTCAATGCTTAACTTCGTCAACAATGGAGTGGCGGAAGTTACGTGAGCATCGCTATTTGGAAATTTCTCCAGATTTGACGTAGCAGCTAGTGGGTTCGTAAGTTGGTCTCGTTTACATTTTGCAGTAGCGTCAAAATGTTTGCTGGAATTCTACTTGAAATTTATTAACTATTTATTACTGTTAGCAGAGGGAACTGCTTATTCAACTGCTGCATAAGCGGTTTTGATAGAAAATATAAGCCTTAAATTGCCTCCTCAATGCAGGATAATATACTGAAATTCATTGTAGAGAAATGCACTATTGTGCAATAATATTTTATTTAACATATGATCACTTTTGGCACAGTTTGTCTTAGGGTGCATTCACACTGAAAGATTGTGCTTGCTAGAGCGAGCTTTTGGCGGTCACACAGAAAGCGAGCTTGCGCTAGCTTTAAATCTTGGGTATTCACACAGAGATTGCGATATTTTCTAGCAATGTATTAAAGCCAGGGTGTTCACACAGCGCGATTGTGCGAGCTTGGGCTTGCTAGAGATTTAAACAGGATATGCTGTATATTTAATTTGCCAAACGTACGTAAGCATTACCAACTAATCACATATTTCTGTGAAAAGTAAAACCAACGTTAAAATTCCTTTGTTGGATTATCGTGGCAAGAAATCATGAAACATGTTTTGCAAATTTTTTTATTTTAATATTTCATCAAGTTCGTAGGACTTTTACTGTAAATAATGTGTGGGTTATGTTCGAGTACATGATGCATTCAATAGTCGAATTCTTCGATAAAGTAGTTCAATGGCTTTTAAAAACAATAAATTATGCACAAAACAAGTAACTCAACTCCACAATATGAAATTCTATCCAAATGAAATTTATTTGAAAAGAAATTCATTTCCAGATGAATGGTAAAATTGTTTTTGTATTAACTTAGTGCTTGACGTTAACTATCTGAATTTTTTTAAAGAGGGTACTCCGTTAAACAACCAAAATAGACAAGACATGAAAAACACTCTCATGCACAATTTCTAATATGAAAATAACAACTAAATTGATTTCTGAAAGCAAATCAAAAAGCATTGTTGGTCTAGTATGACTTGGTTATTCAATTATTGATATTTGTAAAAAGCTGTGTTTCATTCTACAATAAGATTTTGAAAGAAATAAAATTAGTTATATTTTTTTCAATATCTTCAATGTGAAATTGAATATAAGTTAAAATTAATAAATGCTAATTTAAAATAAAGTATTGTCAATGATTTTTGACACCATAAAGCACAGGCTGTTTGAATGTCAACGCATGTATTTTTTTCAAAATACAACTGCCTGTAAAATTCACTCATAAAAAAAGTGATCCAACAGTTTTCGTATGAAGAAAAGATCGAGGAGGTACAAAATATTTCATGGAGGAAAATGAGTCACAGGTTTATATGTATTACGCTTATATATATGTATATATATATATATTATATATATATATATATAAAGTTGCGCTCAAAAGTATTGAAACAGTGTTGCATATTTTACTAAAAAATAATCAATGTAAGCCTCAGTGGGATTGACAGCTATAATCAAAATGCAAGCTTGTGTTAAAAATCAAGTACAACTTCAAAGTGTAGTATCGGGTGTTAATTATGCTATACAATAGCAAAATACCGCAGCTCATAAGTATTGAAACAATGGGTGTATTTGCTTGCGACGCCAACCATTCCAACTGATTTAGTCGTTAATTATAATTGTCTTTGTATGCTTGCCTGTATTTTTAATTTTTAACAGACATTTAAAATTTTAGTAAAACCAATAAAACAGTGTATTAAAAACTAACTGAATTATTGCATTGTATTTTATATATGCTTACTTTCATAAAATTTCGAAGTAATGTTTATAATAAAAATTAAAAAAATTTTTTTCTTCAAAAAAATATTCGAGCTTGGATCGTAAATATTCGAACTCAGTCCGAGTAACTCGAATTCAATTCGAAAAGTTTGAGTACAACTATATTATTGGTATTTTGGCCACTAGCGTTAAATTAGCAAATGGTCAGAGAAATTTCAAGGCTCGTCAATTGTTCTGCACCTACTGTGAGCAGAATCATCCACAGATTTAAAGAAACTGAAACGACTACTGTCAAACCAAACATGGGGTCGCCCATCAAAAACGACACCAAAGCACAACGGCGAGTACTTTCAATGCTTAACTTCGTCAACAATGGAGTGGCGGAAGTTACGTGAGCATCGCTATTTGGAAATTTCTCCAGATTTGACGTAGCAGCTAGTGGGTTCGTAAGTTGGTCTCGTTTACATTTTGCAGTAGCGTCAAAATGTTTGCTGGAATTCTACTTGAAATTTATTAACTATTTATTACTGTTAGCAGAGGGAACTGCTTATTCAACTGCTGCATAAGCGGTTTTGATAGAAAATATAAGCCTTAAATTGCCTCCTCAATGCAGGATAATATACTGAAATTCATTGTAGAGAAATGCACTATTGTGCAATAATATT
>CABFPE010000159.1:995020-1013957 GCA_900660155.1 Hofstenia miamia | reverse complement strand
ATAATGTTTACATATTAAAAATTATCCACTTTGATTCGCTCAAATGCAATAAAATATAACAATGTGTAGAGAATATTATTGAATATTTTCCTAATAGCAATTAAAAGCTCGCGTTCTGTGTGAACACTCTCGTATTAATACATTGCTAGAAATCTATCGCAAGCGCAAGCTCGCTTTCTGTGTGAATTCAACTATCTTAAAACATGTGTTAAAAAATATAGCAAGCGCACGCCGTCTGTGTGAATGCTACTATCTTAAAACATGTGTTTAAATTACAAGCGCGATATCGCAATCTCTCTGTGTGAATACCCTCCTTTATTTCCTCTTGTTTAAATCTCAAGATTGGCTTTATCGCTCGCTTTCTGTGTGAATTCAACTATCTTAAAACATGCGTTAAAAATACAAGCGCTATATCGCAAGCTTTCTGTGTGAATGCACCCTTAGGGGCAAGATGAATTACAACAAACCAATTTGTTTGCTCAACTTCAAAAAACTACAGATCTTTAAGGTTTCATAGCTCTTTGAGAACCTATGAAATGCTATGAAATTTAAATCATTATTAGTTCATATGAATTCTGATTACGCAAATCCAAAGCTGATGTTAAAAACCAAGTAATAACCGGTGAATTTCAGTTTATTCGTTGTGCATAATATCAAGTTGATTCTAAAGCTGAAGATCTTATCGAAACATACCAGTTTTTTGCCTCAGAACTCTTACCAATGTTTCTGCAGTTTCAGAGCAGCGATATATACCAAAATTTGAGTGTTAAAGAAATTCAACCCATTAGGAAGAAGCCCAGCTAGTGGATGATCAAAAAAGAATATGCAGATCACCTCAAATGTCTATACAGATTAGCCGAATATCCCAATCGGAGTTCCGCTACATGTTTTACTTAGATGCTGGAAAGTTGAGGCTGTCCTGAGGCGGCTTTATTCCACATTCAATGCTCTTTTTCCTGATGGACGGGTGTGCCGAAAGAGCAGACACTTTAAGATATTCAACGCTTTCTGAACTGAAAATGTTGATATTTTACAATGGCCTCAACAAAAGAGGGTCTTCGGAGATCAAAACTGAGCTCTTCGTATTATTTTTTGTTAGAATCTGTACTCTGATGTATTTTGAGTACGAATATGGAAGTATGTCAAAAAAATTTGCGCACAAGATACAATGTAATTCCTCTTGTTATGAAAGAGCACAAGAGCACACATGCATATAAAGTGTATACTATGGTTCTTAACAAAATGAATATGCATATTTCTGGCAGATAGCTTTGGAGAACAAAGTAGAGTTATGACCACAAATGTGAGGAATATTGCAATTACTTCAATTTTCATTATAGTCTCTCAAAGATTTTTATGACAGTTTTATTTTGCCATGTTTACGCTCTTTGTCGCAATTATAATTTTATCCATTTCATTTCTTTTGAGAATACTTAGTATATCACATTGATTAAAATTGTGTTGGATTTTATGCAACTCCTTTGGGCTAAAAATTAGGTTTCTTTGATTATTTTAAAATGGCGATTTCTAAATTTGAATTTGATTCAAATTTGCACATCAATGCAATTTCCCAGTTCAACAAGATGTACATGGCACTCTTCCGGCCAAGTCCTTGTGACATTTTTCCAGGCCTCTAGCAATAAGGATTTCAAAAAAACAATGGAATCTTTGTAATGCACAATATGCAAAAATTATTTGCAAGTTAAAAATATATTTAATTTTGATTACTATTAATTTTTTTATAACCGCATTGCGCCGCACCCGTAGCGAGTGGGCCCGCAACCTCACCGCATATGTAAATTGACATTTCTGTTAGAAAAATTCACCCGCAACACCCGCTATTTTCAAACGAGGCGGCGTCATTCCAAGTAATTAAGCTAAGAAATGTCAATCACCAAAGTGACTTTCGATTAATTTGTTTAATTGAGTGAATGATGTCAAATATATTATATTACATAGATTTCTTAGTATTACACATGCAACAAAATACAAATGTCCACTCGCATCGCAACCCGCTTGGCATTTGAAATTTAATACCCTTAATACCCACACTGCGCTGCACCGCAACCCGCATCGGCGCCCATCTATGGTCATCCCATATTAGATGTTGAAGTAACTGACAAAGTTTATCTGCAATAAGAAAATAACTCTCTTATTAGTGAATATATACGCAGTACCAGCAAAATATTTTAGAAATTTTTAGTCGAAAATATGATTTTCAGAAATTGTAACTTTGAAATAATTGGAATTGAATATTCATTACAATTTGTAGATTTTTTTCAAATGTAGTACTTTGAAGGTCATTTTATTCCTAGCTTGATCAATTTATCAAACACATTTGATTGTTTTAGAATTGAAGATTTAAGAACGTGAGTGTCGATTGCGGCAATACTGTATAGTTGATTTAGTTTAATGCCAATTTCACTGAAACAAATTAAATTTTCGTATTTTGATTATTGTCTGTCACAATTGTTTAGGTACATAATTACATCGTACTGACATGCGAACAGCAATAATTTCGTAAGTAAATCGACTGGATACAAAATTATTATAATATTACTAGGTGCGATTTGTCTAATATGCGCAATAATTTAAGAGATAAAGTAAATCTACCCTGTCTCGCAAACTGACATATGTAGTTTTACGCATGGCCGAACAAATTGAAGAAATTATTTAATTCGTAATTTCAAATTTATTCAGACAAAATTTTATTAAGACCAGTAATTTAATCGGAAAAATATTCGTTATGCTTTCCGTTTTTAAAGTCAGTTTTAAATGGAAAACTCCAATTCGAAGGTTTTATACAAAAAACCAACCAATATATCTTAAGTTTACTAACATAAACGATTGCCAATTAATGTTATTTACCGAATCTTTAGCTATAAGGCAACATAAACTCATTCGAATACTATTCGCTGTATGGATTGTAACTAAGTAGACATCATATATATATATATATATATATATATATATATATATATATATATATACTGCGACCCAAATTATTGTGCATAAGGCATTTTTCTGTGTTTTTCTTCTACCGAAAAACTGGTATAGCAAAATAGTATAATAAATCTATTCTGATTAGTTACTTCTGTTTCCACGCACTTTTTTAAAAAGAATATTGTTTAACTTGCTGGGAGTGTAAAATTTAGTCTTCATAAATTTCAAAATGGGCAACGACAAAACTCTCATTGATGATGAAAAGCGTCAAATAAGCAAATTAGCTCAAGGCCTAACAATAATATTTGGGTCGGCAATGGATTACAATCAAAAGACTCATTAGCAATCCTACACATTAAAAAAAGAGAACCAACAAAGGAAAACTACGCACAATAGACAATCGAGATCTTCAAAAACTTAGTGGAGTGAAGAAAACCCCAGTAGCATCTTCGAAGACTATATTTGAAAACGCAGGGATAGTAAATGTGATGAAAACAGCTCGGAATAGAATTCTGAATTGGTTTGCAAGCGTCAAGTCATCCAAAAAAGCCCCTACTGACTGAAACTCACCAAGGAAGACGCTTGGATTGGGCTAAAAATACATGAAACTAGAATTCAGAAACGTGGTGTTCAGTGCTGAATGCAGATTTACACTGGACAGGTCGGATTGTTATACCCGGGGATGGTGGCTTGAAGGGAAAGAATCTCTGGTCAGAAAGCGACGTCAGCAAGAAGGAGGGGGCATAATGATGTAGGGAGCGCTTATATGTGATGAAATTATCGGACCCTTTTTGATTCCCAATGGGATGAAAGGGAAGAGGAAACAATATCGAAAGCTTCTAGAAGAAAACTTTTTTCTTTGGTATGAATCTCAGGATAACACTAAGAAAGAGAATATTTTATTTATGCAAGACGGTTGTCAGTCACACCGGACTAAATGCACCATTGAATTTCTTTATAATCTTGGATTTTCTGGGAGAAAACTGATGGATTGGCCATCACTCTCACCTGACTTCAATTGTGTTGAGACGCGGAAATCTACACATGAGTAGGTTTCCGTGGTTGAGAATATCTGGTTAATTCTAAAGAGCAAAGTCTACAAAGAAAACACGCAGTATGATATTAAAAGAGTCTTTTGGGATGCAGTACGTCGAGAAGCAAAGATCAGTCCAGAAATGATTAAAAAATTGACCACTCAATGGACTCCAGACTTATGGAAGTGATTAAAGGAGACGGCAACAAAATTTATTATTAACCTTGTATTTAAATAATTTTTTTGTTTGTTGGTATCCTTCATGATCACTGTGAAAATATCTACATTTTGCGTTCGTTTACACACCGTTGCCTTCAATTTAATGAAATTTTCCCTTATGTACAATAATTTGGGTCACCTAATTTTCCACTTTCTTCAGTCTGTATG
Organism: Hofstenia miamia; assembly: GCA_900660155.1. Taxonomy (NCBI): domain Eukaryota; kingdom Metazoa; phylum Xenacoelomorpha; order Acoela; family Hofsteniidae; genus Hofstenia; species Hofstenia miamia. The sequence continues at coordinate 1,009,594 of CABFPE010000159.1, read as the reverse complement.
GACATTGTGAGTCTCGAAGAATATTCCACAACCATTTTTCCACAGGTTAAGAGATAAATTGCCAGAAAACTAAAAAGTGCATTGTGCACAATATTTTGGGTCGCAGTGTCTATAGATTGTCATTAATTTACTTTATATCAAAATGTCCACAATTTGTAAGCAATACCCTCTAATGCGCCTTCAATTTACTCACGTTCGCGGCCTAGGCAAGCCTTGTTATTATTCATTCAATCACATTATGTATTAACCGTAGCTCGTAGCAGTAGTTATTGGGCATTACTTGAATCGCTCTCATGTCCAATAATGTTCTTAAACAACGATTATGATGATGTAACGAAACTTTGACATTGCCCTATATTCTACTAAGAATTTTTCCAAATCTGAGGGATTCTCCGAAAATTTTTAAGCGCGACAAACTGATTTTGAGTGTGGCATGTCTGGATAGAACTCAAACAGTTTTTCTTCAGACAAAATAGTTGAGGGTAGTTGTTGCTCCCATAGACATTAGATCGCCTCATTATCTGAACACTAGATGTGGAAAGAATTCTAATATTTTTGCAAAAATCATTGAAAAACTATTCCTATTTGCATTACTTCAGGCACAAGAATAAGTTGTAGCACAAATCTAGATATGTCCATGTTAAAAAATGTGAAAAATAGATTGGTTGCATAAAATTAATGCTGGAAAAAATAGGGTTAAAATAGGTTTTAAAAAGAGCTATTGTTTGCTAAGATAGCAGCTTTTATCTAGAGGTTCTTGCTAAAATTTAATTATAAGGCATTCATTGTCAAGAATGAGTAGCTAATTTTTTACTCCCCTGACTAGAGTATTGGTCAAGTTTCCACAAATGAACTGAACACCCATTCAATCAGGTTTTTTCAGTTTGATCAAGACTCTGGTTACCACATTATCTTGAACTCCTGAGCTTACATTTAAACTGTAAATATAAGTAAAAACTATGAGTCTTATGAGTATATGTATTGTGACAATTATTAAAAAGTATTTACTTTAGAAAATCACTAATATTAAACTGTGTGACCAAGACAACATTTGCAGTAAATCCAGCGATCTCGTAGCTCAAATTAAGCGTGGTCCTGATCTCGCCTATTGCTGTAACGACAAAGACTTTTGTAATAATTCACTTTTAGTAACTGCTGTTCCACTCTATGTATTTTTGTCTTTGTTTTTATAACTGTTTTTTAATGCAGTAGATTTGTATTGATATCCTTGATTATTTCGAAGTCACATTTTTAGTGTATTCTTTAATACTGCAAAATGACACAATGAATATAGAATTTTACCACACATAGAAAACATCCTTTCAAGAAAATCAAAGACGTTTAAGGAATGTATTCAGTCCAAGTTAAAGTTAAGTGAACAATGCAACAGTAATACTTTCTGATCAATGGTGCAGTCAGGTTTTGCGGAAAGAGATGCCATCCAGTTATGTACTTTTCTGCCGTTCTCTAAACTAACCAAAAATTGAAACTAACATCTGTCCTTTAAAGCAAATTTAGGAACAAATATATTTGTAATAGTTAGATTGAATCTATATTATATTACTATCAGCAATATACACGTAAATATTGATGGCTATAAAGAAGACCAATGCCTGATTATAAAAATTTACCCTTTAATGTACACAAGATTAGTTGAATTATGATGTTTGTTTTAATGTTGATTATTGATATTTAGCTCATTGAATAAAATATCATTTCTTCAAGAAAACTCAGAAAATTTACATTTAAAACGAATTGAGTTCACATTAATGGAAAAATATGCTTTATTCAAATTATTTCATAAATGTTTTGTTTGTCAATTGTGTTATGATATTCCAAAAAAAGTTATTTGAAAAATTCCTCAGTCAAACTCGGGTAAATTCGAGAGTTTCCTGGTAAGGAAGCACATGGTCTGGGTGTACATAACTACAAGAGTCAACCATTTTCTGAATGTTTGGATTTTTAAATTGCTCACAATCCCTTGCTTAATTTGCAAAAATTGAGTTTCGAAGTAGGATTCTCAGAATTGCGGACAATCTTCGCATTTTCTAGCACACAATTCAAAAAATCGAAAAAATATTTAACATAGCTTTTGTTCAAAAAATGTTTCTGGAGCTCATAGTAAGGCTATAATTAGTCATAGAGATCTACAACTATGCACGTATCTGTTGCATATGAACCAATCTGCAATAAATTAAGTTGGAGATCTGAAGACCTCATCAAAGTATCGAATACATTGAGTGTTATGCAATGATTTGGAAACTCGGATGTCAACTAATTCGCCACGACCCGAGTTTGGTCATCATTTCTCCAGCTATGCCCTATTAAATATCAAATTCAAATAAATATCTGGTTATAGACTCACACCTTTGCCTGATATTATATCCCCATTTTATGGTTTATTTTCTCTCCATCAACTTTTAAATTTTGTCATATGTTCATCAATAAACTGGATTATTTGTAAGCTTGACAAAAGAAAATGCAGAATTTAAATGGTCAATGAATGTTCTATTTTTACGGTCTTTGACAGCACTTGATACAAAAATGTTACTAGATGAAAAAATGTTAATATCAATTCCTATGAAGTCTTAAGAAGTGGAAACTTGCTTTAGTAAAACAAAATTGTCCGACAAATTTTTTTCAACTAGTATATTTTTTCATGAATTGCGGCTTCAATTCCTTTTCCCAATTCTGCATTGCTAACAATATTTTCTAAAATATTGGGATAATTGGATTCTATAATAACAAATTCAGTGTAAGAATCATTCAGATGGTTATCGATATCGTCCTCTGCTGCAGAATCAATTCAAGAAACAATGCCATCAAATGATTCCCATCATAATACAATGCAAAATTTGGATTTTCTTTGAACGTTTTATACTCTAAGAATATTGCATTCCTAAAGACCTGAAATTTGCAGAGAAATGTTGTGAGGTTTATATTTGACGTTAACTAATCAAGATTACTTCCGTATAATCATAATTAGTGGAAATTCAACATCTGGTAATATTCTAAGAACTGCAAGAAACAGTTCAACAATTGATTTCAACTAGGCATGATTTTTCACCCTGCAAACATCTTAAGTGTCATAAAGTTAAATGCTTACTTAAAATTATAATAAATGTTATTTAAATCCTTGGGTCTCTCAAGAGAAATTTAAAACGCATTATCTTAGATTGGAGACTACTAGAATGCATGGATAAAATGTTAAATATAATTGATGTTCATTAAAATAAATTGTTTGAAAGTTTCGAAAAGCTTTCTTCTATTTTATTAAAAAAATGTATAGCTCAGGTCAAAAAATGAAAGAACATTTTTTTAATCTCAGCAAAAAAGCACTCACAGTGACAAAATTTATATCAATGAATGAAAAATTAAATTTTCTATAAATTTATGTAAAAGAAATTAGCGAACATTGCAAGCGGAAGCGGATACATTTCAAAAATTTGTCCTAAATTGAGTTCATCGCATTTTCTTGCATTCTCGTAGTAATTTTTTCTTTGGGCTCCACCGAATATTGGTTTAGTTTTGCATAGTTTTTGTATTTTTTTTTCACATCGTCCTTCACGTTCCCAAACATTTTCTATAGATGAGTTGGCAAGCCATTACGAAATTTGCCTTTGAAAATTTCGGAAACCACTTTGCCAATTGTAATTTGGCCGATTTTTTAGACCCGGTAAATTTAAAAATACATATAGTTCAGCCCACCTTGTTGCTTGTCAAAACTTGTTCCCACTCCAGCCCAATTCCACTATATTAGCAAACGTACAATAATTATTATGAAATATACATTTTCAGCCCATTGTTTTAAGATTATTCTTATAAAAACATGTAGAAGACTGTGCACTAGAAGATCTTTGAGCTTTGACAATTGTAGGGTAGTTGCAGCATGTTTTTACAATTTAAATTTTTACATTCCCAACCCAAAGGGAGCTATGGTATCATGTTGCAATTCACTGAGTACGTACAACTTTTAAGTCATACATAATCATGTGTTTTACTTTAAAATGAGGTTCAGAATAAATATCTAAATATTGAATGCAAAAATATATCCGAGAAATTTGCGTAATTTTACATGACTACTGATGCTGATGTCTTGGTCAATTAAGAAAAGGATTAAAGTAACTGAAGAAATTCAAATATATTTATGAATAGATTCAACTGCTAAATGCATTGACCTATTATCAGGCAATATGCATGTATTAGCATATTGAATCAAATTGTAATCAGTTATGCAATACATGTCCTTTTTATTACCAAAAGAAAGGGTCCCAGAATTGTTCCATGAGGTACAAAATTGCTCGAAAGCATATCAATGGGATCATTTCACGAAATTTTAATTTTTCTAATGTTCAAAATTTACAATCGTGGGTGTAAGAGTTACTTAACGTGTGTACCGCTTTTGCATAAATAAGTTTTAAGTTTCATCCCATTCTTTCTTTTGTTAGAAGTCATTCCGTATGCAAAAATGTGGGTTTCAAAATCTTTCATTCTTTTTCACTGAATTTTAGACATTGAATGACGTCAATTGTTGACCCGATCCAACCCTACACTGCTAATAGTTGACCCGATCCGATCTGATCCGACCAAGCTAATTTCTTGCCTAGCCCCGACCAATGGGTCGACCCATTTCCAAGCATGATACTAACTTTTGCTGCATTTAATTCAGCAGCAAATGTCTATAATTATTCTAGTACACACTGCTACTGAACTAAAATTTTGAATTAACAAAGTATCCACTATATCATTGCTCACATTATCAGATCCAGATCCATTTCAGATTCATGGATATTCAGATCCATGGACAAGTCTGATAAGAATTAGTTATGACTACAATTATGCTATTAAATTGGTGAGGGCGTTAGGAAAGGCTTATGAAATGTGACATACGTATATGACACGTTTTTTAATTTAGCTTAACAATGCATTTTGAATTTCAGCACAATTGAACGAGCATTGTTGATGGACTAAAATGGATATGCACACATTAATCAATGCATTATGCAAATATCCAATCAAATTCATAGTCTATGGTTCTCTATGAAGCACAAGACACTCTCAGTGAGGTAAAAGAAAGAATTTGTGGCCTAAGCTGTATTGGGCTGAGCCATAGTGTTTTGCAAAGTCTTCGGTCATCGGCGGGCCACGGTCTGCCCATTGTCTTATAGAACGGGTCGGCTTACCACGGACACAATATATTTACTGAAGCTTGTCTGAGTATTTGTTTTGCACATGTTTCTTTTAAAGTTTTCTCTTAAATGTATTTGAATTTTATTCCAAATATAACTACCTTGAAAATTTTTGGTCTAATATCTTTTTTGAAAATTTGATCGGTTTTTTAAGGTCTTTGTTAGAAATCAGATTCCATTTAGGTCACTTCTTTGTATTTAGCCGGCGGCCGATTTCAGGGAAAGTGGAGAACGGGTAAGCGCGCATGCAAGAGGCAGAGAAGAAAACGGACAAACATGGATCCAGTAATTTATGTTTCGACTAGATATATCCCTATATTTCAAATACTTCCTTCTTAGTACTCTAATTTACACAATGTACCTATGGGCTATTAATCAATTTTTGCGTTTTCTGCAGAATCAAGATTTTGCAAACATCTAAATTGTATGCAATTACTTCATGTTATCATCATCTTTAGAATAACTTAATGACCATCTGAATTAATACATATGCTGCAAATATGTAAATATTCATGTTTCTACACTTACGACAAAATACTGTGATATTCCCATCTTAAAAATAGCACTTGAATATATTTTTTTATTGCAAGTTTGCAGGGAATATTTTTTCTAGTAGGGGAAATTATTTCAGTTTTATTAAATTTTATGCTACTAAAGTCAATATTTTTTTGTTAATTTTGATAATTTGATGTTGAACACATTTCAATTACACTTCTGTCACCCTCATTCACTTGCATAGATACTAGTCAGATCATAAAGCAAATCACAATCTATAGAATATTCATTATCATTAATTGTATGTATTGGTATTGCTTCAAGGCTTACCACGAGTTCTTAATGAATGCAATATCACGATATTTCCAATTGCATTTTTCAAAACTATTAAAAAATTTGGAAAGTTAAGGCATATCCCCCCAAAAGAATTGTCTGTCTACGTCAGAATTTAAAATGGAATATTTATTAGCTACTGCACGATTGTATGTGTTTACTGAAGCTAGAACAATCTTAGTACACATGAAATTCACAGCAAGCTTGTCACTACCTGGAATAGACAAGCCTCTTCATTGCAAAATTTATCAGTGGGTGCAGAAAAACATTTTCAATGGACAAAGAACTGGATGCCCTCTATTTAGGATGACCAGATCAAAATTGGGAGCACGCACAGCCAACTTAAATTTAAGTCGGCTGTAGTGTACGGGACAAAAATTTATTATTAATATTTGATGTTAGGTCTTTATATTTTATAGAAAATTTAAATTGTTTATAAAATATTATAAAATTCTTGAAAGCATTGCGAAGAATTTGTTTCGCGTTTGATAAGCTTTACACTGCATCTTAATCCGTAAGAGAAAAAACACTTTCGGAAACTGCATTTGTAAATAATTGACATGATAATGCACATTTTTGGGAGTACATTTGGAAAATTGTAGAGGAAGTAATTAACTAATTTTGAAGACTTTTACTGTCCAAATTTAGGGAAGTCTTTCGAAAATTTCAATTTAAGGGGGCAACAGCACACTCCCCTCCCCCGCCCGCACTTGCCGCCATCATTGGAAAATAGTCAAAGATAGTTTTACATTTACTAGAACATTGAATTGGATGTCAAATTCTACCGGCAAATAATCCAACGAGACAGAACGCTTCATACAAAACGTCAATATCAATAATATTAGAAACTGAGTAGTTACCCAGAAACATTAAGCGTGTTAAATATCATTGTTTCTGGAAAATGGTGTGAAAATTTCATGTAAATTGTTGTTTTCATCGAAATTTAGCAATTTTTTTAAATACGAAATTGCAGTATCCAAGAATTTAATAAAATCAGTTTTAATTGAAGTACAACCTCTTGCACTCTGAATTTTCAGCAACTCAGATGCTTCGAAGCAAAACAATTGTCGAGTTTTCTGCGTTAATGATTAAAAACTGAGAATGAACTTACGTGTGCTTATGTACAGGTTAATTCTGATTTTTCTGTCACTCGTCAGGCAGCGTTGATACCTTAAATGACATTTAATCTCCCTTAATTTCAATTAAAATTTAAACTTTAATTAAACGATAGGTTAAACTAATTTGAATAAAAAACTGTTTTCAAACTATGAGATATAACAAAAAGTAAGTTCATTTAAAATCAATTAATCTATCATCTGCTTATAGGTTCCAACACAATAAGTATATTTCAGATATTATCCATTAGAACCCTGTTTCTACTAGATAAAATATATGATTTTAGACAATGGCCTATAGCAGTCAGCTGAAGACTTCTTCTAGATATTTTCCAGTTAGGCCAGTTTTCTATACGTCAGTGCACCCCAACATTGGTGTTCGCATGATATTTCTTCAAAACTTGAACTTCTAAGAGATTGGTGATATCCACCTATGCTTTTGCAACACATCCCGCAACAATAATGTCCGATTTATTCAGAATTCACAAGTTCTTACTTATTTCTCAAATTGTTCATCCTTTAAGTTTTCTATACGTCAGTGCACCCCAACATTGGTGTTCGCATGATATTTCTTCAAAACTTGAACTTCTAAGAGATTGGTGATATCCACCTATGCTTTTGCAACAATAATGTCCGATTTATTCAGAATTCACAAGTTCTTACTTATTTCTCAAATTGTTCATCCTTTAAGTATCAATATGATATTTATCGCTTGTTTACTCACATTGTAGATGCCTTCAACTTGGCGTATTAAATATAGCCTGTTTAAAACAATTTCATTTAAATGGCCAGCACTTTTTTCCATTACAGCTCTATTAGATATCTGGTTGTATAACACTTTATGATTTATGTACTACGTTTCATAGGTTTTCCAACGGTATAATATTTATAATCTTGTGATCTGCATTTTTAGTGATACAAGCAATTGAAATTATATACGATGCAAATTATCAACATGAAATGTATTTTGAAATCAAATTAAAAATAAATGCTAAATTAATAATTTAATTGCGCTTGAAAAATATTTGAAATCGATTTAAAAATATGTAATATGTGTATATAATTTCAATGTTGATTTTACTAAAAATGTAGATCACCTTAAGACAAATAATATACATGTACCATTTGAAAGCCCATCAAACTTAGTACATTAAATCAAACACTTCATTTCAGCTAGACACCTTATAGAGTCTTTGCGTTGAAAAGTGACTGAAAGATTAGAATCGCCCTGTATAAAATGTTATTGCAATTAATCCCGTTTCCAGTGCACTTCAACGTACATTTCTTTGTTTAAAATTTTTATATTATTTTTGTGCTTAAATGCTAGATGAAAAACTTAACACATTTAGCAAGAATCTTTTATTCTACTAGAAAATTAACGCTTGTACATGTACATTGTATTGGGATCGGCATGCCTTACAAGTTTATTTATTAGCATGGTGCAATCTAACAACAGATGCACGTTGTCAATTATGAATGGTGTACTTAGACTTAGAGAACATTATAATGCGCGTTGAATTCAACATTTACGGTTGTGCTAATTGATTGTTGGCCAATAGCAAACGCACTCGTCGTCATAGTGATAGTTATTTGTTACACGCGGATTTTTTAGTAAAGCGTCAATTTACAGCAATTGAAACCTCAGCTATGCTTTCAATGGAAACTGTTACTTCAAATTATGAAAAGGAGAAAAAGATGCAAAAATTTAAAAAGCAGAAAGAAACAAGCAATGCGTTTGGAAGAGAAATAAATAACCCCATTTTCAAGGTATATTTATTAAGTTTGATCAACCTTTATTTTTGGCATGTATAGTGATTTATGCTAATACTAACTATGCTTTTTTAATATTAAAAGAGTTCTTTTTAGTTAAAGCCCCCGCCTAAAACCAACTGCTTTGCACCTAATTCGGATTTAATCGGAAAAAGAACAGACTTTGGAATGTTTTATGAACGAGGAGACTTCCCAATTATGGTTGAACACGATACAAAAGGAAACAAGATAGCTTGGAGGGTAAATTTACAATATTCATATTACTTCTTGTAATCCCAATGAAAATATTGTATTTACGAATACCAGTATTTGTGAATTTTTTGGTGTCAGCATGGTTTTCATTCTTAGGAAATTGTTAAAATATTTAATACATTGGATCTGCAAAAAATAATCAAATGATTTTTTGAAAACTTGTAATTTGAAAGAGCGGTTTTTAGGATATAAAACTGAAAAAAACTTTTTAGAAATCACGATATATTCGGAAATGTGATTTTCGCAATAGATTTAGATATGTACTTTATACTACCTAAAAAAATTGATTTCATCAATTTATTCGTTTTTGAAGAAACCTAAAAACTTGAAAAAAATTGATTAAACTTCTAATAATACTGTAGTGCTTATCAATACTAATAAAAACTACTTCTTGGAAAAAAATTTTTGCATTATTAATTATGTCTCAACCAGTTTGTGCGGAGTTATATTTGTGGTATTTCCAAAGAAAACCTTGAGATTGTTAGCAATGATCTTAGAAAACTGCTAGCAGCTTTAATAAACACTCTCTTGCATTTTTTAGAGTTGTTTTTAACAAAATTAAAGATTGAAAGTAATTTCATTATCAAAATTTTTTCTAAATCATTTAAACTGGTAAAAATTTTTTGCCAAAAAATCGAGATTGATCAACAAAACAAACAATATGAGTTGTATAATAATGTTAAATTTCCATAAAGTTCATATAGAAAAAAGGAATAATATGTACCATTACTATGATTTGGTAAATATTAAAATATAATTTGACATTAACTTTCAAGTCCACACCTTTCTCACAAGTTCGTTTCGCAAGTAGCCCTTACAAGATAGAATTTCACTATTTTCGTTGCATTTACGTTCGGAGAGGCGAGTTTAAATTAGCATTTCTCGTTGTACTTTGGGGGCAAGTAATTGATGACTTTTTATAAATGTACTCAATTGATGGTTGAAAGGTCTCCTAAATTAAACGAGATTAGATTGAAGAAACTTTTCCATATTCAATAAAAATATTATTTGAAAATTCAACTATTTTTGTAATGCAAAATGAACAGATTTTTCCTTTGTAGCTATTCAAAAATTGCCAGAAGAAATGTCAAGTAAAACCAAGATGCGTAAAAGTGACTGCAATAATTTTAACAATGGCTGTGTAATTGGCTTTTTACCTCACTGTTACATTTTGATGAAATTATTAAATGCAAGAATCATCTATAATCCGCATAGTCCTGATTTTTTTAAAAGCCCCTGAAAACTTACATGTAGTGAAATTAAACTAATAAATAAAGAACTCATCCAATTAGAGCTATTTTTGCCTTTTTCTAAACTTCTATTTTAAAATGACTTTGCAATTTTAAATATACTTATTCTTAGTTAATGGTTAATTAACATTTCCGGCATTTAGGTAGAAATTGAAAAACTGGACTTCCACCATTATTTACCATTGTTCTTTGATGGACTAAAAGAAATTAAATTCCCACACAGTTTCTTTGCTCGTCAAGGAATACATGACATGCTCGAACATGGTGGTAATAGAATCTTAGCAGTGGTACCACAACTCATTATACCAATTAAAGGTAGGTACAACTGAAAATTTGCTATAGTGATTTGATCCTATTTCCATTTTGATTGCTTTATAATTGTAGCTTTGTAAAATCACTATATTTTATAATATTTTCAATTCTTTCATTTATTTAATTTACAATTATTTTGTCTAAGGATATGTTCTACCTTTAGATGCACTAAACACCAGAGTTAAGTCTGTCATGTGTACAACGTTGAAGATTATACAACATCTGATCGTATCTGGAGATATGGTTGGAGAAGCCCTCGTACCTTACTATAGGCAAATTCTTCCGGTGCTAAGACAATTCAAGGGTGATAGCAGTAAGTGAATTATACAATGCTTAATGACATTCTTATTGTTTTAGTCGGAATTCTGATTAAATAATTATGAATTTATGCATGAATCTATTTTAATGTTAAGAATTATCACTACACAATGGCACTCAACGTAATTTCGTAAATAATATTTTTTGAATGTTTTACACAGAATTGGGTACAAGAACTAAAATTTATCAAAAATTTATTTCTGGACTATAATTCTTTTACTGGTTTTTTTAAGACATGTTTTAATAGATGACTAACCAAAATGTTTGCTTTGGCTAATGTCATAGTCATACCAAATTTAGATGTTTCTGTCAGATGTTCAATAATTTTTGCATATCTTATTAAAAAGTGATTGCATGTAAGCCCTTCTAGGTAATATAAAATTTCTAGTTCATTGACATTTACACTTAGGAAATCTTGGTGATAAAATCGATTACAATCAGATGAAAAGAGAAGACATTGGTGAGCTTATTGAGGAAACACTACAGGCGTTGGAACGCCATGGAGGTGAAGATGCCTTCATCAACATAAAGTATATGGTGCCTTCTTATGAATCGTGCATGCTCAATTGAGATTTCTTTCAACACTCTATAGTTAGTGGGGACGCTTTATACTGTGTAAGCGTAAATGTGAATAAAGTGATATTTTCTTTTATTTATCATGTTTAGGAATATAATTAAGACTAGAGCATCCAAAAGGATTACTTTGACCCTTTCATTACTTTGCAATGACATTCTTTCAAATGTGTTTGAGAATATCTACTTATTTTTTGTAGTACTACATAATGCCTGACAATTAAATATATAAATAAATAAATAGATTTTAAAGAAATAAATAAATGCATGCCTGTGACCAGAGTGATCAATGTGACATACAAAGAAATAAACGAAAAAATAATCATGTAGCAAGCAATGAAGTTTGAATATATGTCCTGTTTAAGATTGGTACTTAAAAGGGAAGTCCTTGGTTAACTGGGAAAAAATGAAAAAATTGTTTAGTCTCACAGTATTCCATGCAGCTGTTAATTCTCAATGGTTGACGAGGATTTGGCAATAGATAGTTCAGTGGATTATTGTATACATATATTGTCACGGCGGTGTTCTAAAGTATTAGTGCAAAGCAGCTGACATGTCTCTTCATATTTCATATTGGGCAATATAATTCGAAATACGCGTTTTTGTATTCCTTCTAGCTTCAGTAATTGTGCCTTGGTAATTTGAGCATGCCAGATAGGAGCACAATATTCTAAAATTGATCGAATAAATTATGAATGCATCCTTAACTTCTATTCCATTGCTAATCTTCAAAATATAAACACACCTGATATATCTAGTAAGGATCATATTGACCTTTGGTGATTTTACATAACACCAAATGACTAGTTGATATTGGGCCATTAAATGGATATATTATGCAAAAATATTCTATATATGATTTTCAAAGCTTTTCAAGGTACACACATTCTGCAAATTCAAATCTCTTCAACTTCCAATTCGAAGAAAAATTTACTTGTGCAATTATCTACATCTACGTACCAATGTTAATATTACTTATCCCATTACCCAAGTAAAAAATTCAAATCTGTCTTTGTGGACTTTAAGTCAACAATTATTCATTCAATTGTCTTTGGTTGTCAATTATGATTCATTCTGTCCTGCACTACATTTGTTTTATTGTTATTGCTCTAAGTATTGCTTAATGAAGGTGTTAAATTTCTATTAGCTTTTTTCAATTTTTTTTATAATTAGCAAATACATTCAATTATTATTATTATTTTAAATATTGATTTCTTCTTTCTACGTCAGTAGTGTGTAATAACAAAATGCAAATGTTGGTCACTTAACTATTTGAAACTAATTGAAATTCCTTTCTCTTTAGGTATGAATTGATATATGAAAAAATTTACTTGTTTATTTATTGTTTTATAAAAATGGCAAAGGATTTTAACTAAATGTAATTTTTGCACTATAAGTTTGATGTATTGAAGTCCCAATTTGCAATAATGGGGTATTGATATTTCTTAAGTTAAATTATGCCACACAGCTGATAGCAATGAAAATAAAAATATCAATTCACATTGTCAGTTCTAATTCAAATATCAACTCTCACAACATCCATCTCTAAATCAAAATACAATAGGAAGCCCAGTTAGTATAGAAATTGGAAAAAATGTGATTTTTAGTTCTGAGTATCATGTTGACTTGAAGATGATGTACAAATAAGTCTTTCATTTTCTTACTGTTGAATACATAGGTATGCTCTTCAATCTTAAATGAAAACTTGCAATGAAATGATGTACAGGCTACAACTCTGAGTGGTGCTGGAAATGAAATACAACATGCTAACCATGGTGAAACTAAAAAATTTCAGAATTTTGACATATTACCGAAAGTGTTTTGCAAGGAAGTTATGGACTGGCTAAATTTAAGTGAATTTGCCAATTATTGGAAGGGTGTTTGAAAATTAAGAAAGCTGTGGATGTGGATTGCAAGCAGTAAGATTATTCTACAATTTACAGATGAAGATTGGATGCAGATTAGAGAATGTCAATCCATATCCACCTTTAGTATTTGGATAATGCCAAACATCAATTGATTTTACATAATTATATGCTGCTGACTTTAGAAGCCAATTTTGGATCCATAATTTCAGTTGTCTTTCTTCCATCTTGAGAGGCCAAATGTTTGTAATTGATTCATATATAGAACCTCCATTTTGTAAGTGAAAGGGGCAACAACTTTACAATCACATGTCTAATGGCACACAGTAAGCTTAAAAGACCAATTTCCTCATTTGCAGATATTTTAAGGTTATTGTACTGGGCTATCATTCACAGATTCTATGAAATGTGCACTTAGTTGCTGATATTGAAACTTGCACTGTATGTGTAAATAATGTTAAATGATTAGAATATTGGCTATTAGCCTTTAGTGCTTTACTAAAAAATTTATTTTGTCATTTTTATTGTGTTTACCATTATTAGTAAAGAATAATTGTGATGATTATGTGCAAAATAGTTGAAAAATTAATTGCCAAATATTAATATAGTGGTTGTTAGAAAAGCATTGCTGTTTGATTAAAATTTAGCTTTTCTAAGTTAAAGTACACAAAGCATAGTTTTGAAATTTATTTCTTAAACTATTTAGGCTAAAAAATTAGAAAGGAAAGAGCCACAGAATCTATTCATTAATATCCTCCATGAAAGCCTAGGCCCACTATCTATTATATGTGCAAAATTTTGGAAAATTTGCAAAATGTAGCAAAAAAAATTGATAATGTGTATGTGATTGTACTATTTGTTTGCAATTTGGAGGGACAGCTTATGTGTACAGTACACCTATATGAGTATTTGCATTGATTACATCTTTTTTACATTTTAGAATTTAGTTCAATTTGCAAATCCATATAAACAAGTACTCCAAAGGAACCTTTCATGTTGATGGTGGCAAATTGTACTTACTGCAATTTTGCTATAATCTGGCAAAAGAAAGACTCAAATGACAAGCACATAAAATCTAAGAAGGATACTTTGGCATTGAATC
>CABFPE010000159.1:944146-964036 GCA_900660155.1 Hofstenia miamia | reverse complement strand
TATATATATATATATATATATATGTGTGTGTGTGTAAACTATTGTGTTCAATTTAAAGTTAACCGGATTCAATTCGAAAATCATCATCAGAATACAAAATTAGTGGGAATAATATTTACAATATGCTGCACTAAAATTTAATGATGTTTAAATTTTCATGCACTTAAAATAAATTTAATATGCTCATATTACTTTGTTGCTTGTTCAATAAATGATCTTCGTAATGGTTTTTAATTATTGAAGCCTCTGCAATCTTCGTATTGGGTGTTCTCATTATTATATTAAAGTTGCATATATATTTCTGACATTTGATAACCTGATAAATGTTCATTGATCCTAGTTACAAAATGGCGCTTAGTTTCCCGGATGTAAGAAATATTGCATTCTTCACAATTGTATTTATAGACAAGTGAGGAAACTAGCATTTTTTGATAGAAGCTTTATTCTTAAAAATGTCTGACATTTTCTTTGATAGTAAAATTGGTGTTAACTTAGTTATTTTTAACCGTGTATTAATTATCTTAATCCGTGCTTTTAAGAGATTTCCAATATATTGGTATTTTATCTTCATCATTTGCTTGGTTACATTCAATAGACTTTGAGGTGAGAGCTTGGTCAACAATGTTCTTAATCAATTTATGTGATAGCCATTCTTTTCAAATATTGCATATAATGCAGCTATCGATTCAATCATGTTATTATAATTTGAAGAAATGTTAATAATTCGATTTAATATGCATTTAATTGTGGTTATCTTGTATTTTGGGTCACAAATATATATATATATATATAAACAACTACAACCAAGGCTGAAGAACTAATACACATACCATACAAAAATAATGAAAGTTTTGGGTAGGAGCATGCATCACTTCAATTTCAAGGACCCGCATTGCATGGCTTTGTTTGGAGAAGGCCTTGCATATACCTGAAATATTATATGTAAGGAAGCATTCAATTCATCTAATTCTTTCAGTTTAAAGACTGTATGACATCTTTCACTTAAAAGAATCTTCAAACTCATTTATTTTTTTCAAAATTGTTTTAATGAAATACAAGCAAGCAGTGTGTTTAATTTTTTGTACTACTCATTAACATTTTAGCGAACTAAACCTGGTGTTAACCAGTTTAAAATTAGTATCAACTAGATTGATTCATATAGCTTAGATGTACATGTAGGTAGTCGAAATCATTCACCATTCCATTGCCTGATTGATTTTTTATGTATTCATTTTGTAATCGATCTTTTTAATTTTGTACTAGACCATGATCAGAATTGCAACGATTTGGTAGATTTCCTAACGATGTTTTGAACTTCATGGATTAAAATGGAATGAGTTAAATCACTTTATATTTCTAATATAAACCACCTTGAAATGGTCGTATTTTTTAATGACAACCATTGATCATGTTATTTTCTTTAAGCTGTCACTTGCAAAGTAAGTGATTCGTTTCCTCATTAACTTGATCAATTTTAATTCTAATTTTAGCTTTCTGCTCATTAATTTTAAGTTTAGCTTTTTCCTCAAAGCATTAATTTTATGTTTGGCTTTTTTGCTCAAAACTTAGATTTTCAATTTAGCTTTCTGCCCAAAACAACGCATTGCGACGTGATTTATTGTCTACTAATGATTTTCAATTGCGATCGTCCGAGCTATTCTCTAAACTTGAATCAGTGCAGAGTAATTTGATGGTGTTGGAGAAGTCTGAGTTCAATATTTTGCGGAAAGACAACGAAGATGTCACCCAGCGTGTTACTCATCTTCAACAATTGCTCAAAGACGATCTCGACAAAATCAATAGTAACGCGAAACTCGATTTCAATCTCCATAAAGGTTGGACCAAGGTATGTAGAAGACCATTTCGTTATGTATGTCAACTCAAACATCTTTATTTCGATTTCTTAGTCCTAATGATTTAATTTTGTAAGAATTTGCCAATCTTTTCTTACCAACAATCATCACACGTTGCAATTACATTCTTTTTTGATGTGTTACAATCTGTACTACAATACCATTTGGTCTCTCTCAGATATCAATCTAGGGGAATTCTATTGTAGTTTCTTTATTACTTACACTGTTTAGAATTTATTGGCAGTTGGATTGTATTGTGTTTTTACTTATTTACCATTTCTTTGCAATTTTACTACATTTTACTCGCAATGCAAACTCAAAGCCTACATGCATCCATGAGTAAACTCATTCATATTTATAAGATACTACCTAGCAATTAGCTTTCAGCTAATAAGCAAGGTAACTCGTAAGAAATATGACAATAGTAAATTTTGAAATATATATTTTTTATGTTATGTATCATTCAATGACATAAATATTAGAACACATTCCTTAACAAATTTATGTTGATACGGATCCATTTGATTCCGTTCACCTAGGGTAGCTGCAGGAATATGGACTCGTAAGCATGTTATTAAACACTGAGCAAAGAGAATGGAAAAAAAGAAGGTATTAGATACAATGAATTACTAACTATTCATAACTGTAATATAAATAAAATACAGTAATTGGACCATAAAAATATGTGTACACGAATGATCATTTTTAAAATGTTAAAAGGGTCCATATTACCTGCGCGTGAAGGTAAAGTGGACCCCCGCAAATAACATCATTTTTTCATATTTTTTGCTGTGAAAGTTTTATTTTTGAAGGCCTTTGGCATCTATTACTACTCAATAAACAGCTCCAATCATTTGAAACATTGGATATAATGGGTATAGGCTTAATCTAATCTATAAATTGGTTATTATGAGCTTTGAATTGTATAAAATATCATGTCAAATATATAATATTAAAACAAAGAAATGTAACTGAATTATTAAGCACAGTCATCACAAAGCAAACTTTTCCAATTGCATGTCTGTCAAGTAATAAAATTACTTTTCCAGCTGGTGCATGAGGCCTAAAAATTTTCAACCATTAAAGATATACGGTTGTGTTGATGATAAGTTCTCAAACTTTAGGTAATCCATCTGAAATTCATCTTTTCGCCTTTTTACTTTGTCACTATGAATTGCAACATAGATTGTTAATCTGGCCCGCAACATGCCACTGCTGTAATATTTTGGTCACCTTCCGTATTTGTGATGCTAGCTTCTGATCTGTGGCCTTTCTTTGCAATTACATATCCAGTCTTGTTCAAAAGAAACCCAGTTTCATCAGTGTTAAAAAAATTTCTGGAGTTTTCGTGAAATTCTTCTCTTTCATAAATTTCTTCAAGCAGATCGAAAACTTCTTCACGGCTGTCCTGTTCATTACAAGTGCTCTTGCCCGTGACAACCCCTTTGCCTTCCTTACTGAAAGATTTGAACTACGTCGAAGGAATCCTTCCAACCAATAACGACCTGCTCTACTATTTTTGAAATTTGGATAAGCCCATCAGTACTAGTTAATCCAAAACCACAAGATTCCATTTTGATCAAATACTTTACTAATGCTCCCTCATTGTTTTATTTTTGAACGGGTGGTCTCCCTAGAATTAATTTAAAATCACTGTTACCCCCTGGCTTTTCGCCTCAATGTTGTGACAGGAAGTTCATATTGTTTGGCAGTTTTCTCCACTTCGCACCTTGTTAACAGTTTCTGCCATTTCTACATCGGACCAAGAAGCACGGTCTGTCTTTCAGTGATGCACTACTACAGGCATCTTCAAAAACAAACTGATATTGCAATGCTTAATGATGACTTTCAATCAACATGAAAAACTAAAACACAGCCAGTAACCACAAAATATACACATTTTGTAAACAGTAACTTTATAGGATTTTACATTTTAGGTATTCATTGGAAAAATACAGGGGTCCATTTCCTCTGAAATACAATTACTGTATTCAACCTGCTTATTCTCGTAAAATACACCTTGTTAGCACGAAAATGTTATCAATTCAATACGTCTGAATCGCTTAGGTGATCAACTTTGAGCAAGCTGCTCCCCAATTACTTCAATATCTACATGTTTTGAGGGTTCATAGTTTTACATTATGCTGAAAAATTGTAATAAATTATCTCACATTTCAACTGTCTTTACGATTTTTTTTTGTGACTTTGTTTGTGAAGAAAACCTTCCTCATATAACTGAACTGGAGGCGCTATACCAGTATTTTCTCTGAACGTTCTGCATAGGGATTCCTTTTGCCTGCAGGGTTCATAATGTGGACAATTCCCCTAATTTTTTAACTCGCTATTAAATTTCGGTTGAATATTTTTGACATGCATTAGTTTTCCATCACATACTCTTGATATCATTGCTCACATCTATGCGTTCATTTTTCATTTAAATTTTTTAAGTGATGAAATTCAAAAAAAAAGTTCACCACCATGTTTTCTAAACTTCTTAGTGCCTTAATCAAGAATCCTATAAAAATATGAAAAATTCCACTCCACATACATGTATTTGTGCTGAGTGTGATTCATTTGTAGACAAATCAAAATTATAGCTTAATGTTTTGTAACATTTTTAAGTAGCATGTTGGGATAATTTTGTCTAGAACTGTGTATTAACTGATTTATATTTAGGAGAGCTTGGCAGACATCGAAGGTCAGCTGCATAAATTAAACAATCGAATAGAAATGGAAATAGCTCATATTAATACAAATATTGAGAAAACCAAGTCTGAATATCTTAGATACCAAGTTGGTATACTTCTCTCAATTATCGGAGTCACTTCTTCATTGATATTCGGTATTTGGAGAGCTTCAAAGACTTAATAATTTGTAAATATAGAATGAAATTCTTCTAACAAACAATATTAATCCAAATAATGAATCCGGTTTTACTTATAAATTATAACCTGAGTATTTATTTATGGTATGATTGCTTTGATTAAAAAATCCAGGTTGCTTTATTGAAAGCTGCTCATTCTTTCCTACTTGATGCACTTGTAGAGGCGTTTGCCCATTAATATATGTAATGATATTGCATTTTTTTGTTTAAATCAGCAAAATGTGCCATTTCTCATAAGATCCCGCCGATAGAATGAATCAATGCAATTTCGTTGAAAATTTTACCTTTGAGGCAAATTTTACTGCACAATACGTTTATTCGCCTTGTGTTGTCCAAATTGTAACAAAGCGTGCACCATGCGGACTATATCTCGGTGTGAAATTTTTAGTAATACTCTCTGACAGTCTATTAAAATTTCTTAAACTAAGTTTCGTGTGATGAAAATTTGAGGTGAGTTTTCAGCTAATCACAATTTTAATTTTTTGAAGGTATGTGGAATTAATAAAAGACAATTATGAACATATATAAATAGGTGTGCATCTTTTTAAGCAATCAATAGGTATCCAAAACTCTATTGAAAATTAGTTACAATCTGTATTCAAACTAAAGAAAATTTAAAAGTAACTTTTTAACTAAAAATGTTCTGAACGTTTATGCAACAAATCAACCTACTACAGTGATTGTACATTGATGTATTTTTATAGTGGTTTTATCACATACTTTAGTAACTTTTTAAGGAAAGACATTTTTAAGTTCTTATTTACTTTTGTAATTTTACTTATAATTAACAATACTTAAATGTATCGCATGTTCTGTATAAAGAAGGTTCTTAATTTAGAATTCTGGTTTTTATATTCAATAATGAACTATTTATTCGATAAATGAACAGGTTATCATATTCAATATAACAGATATGATTAATCAAATACGAAGAATAATTATATTAAAGAAAATGTGAGATGTTTATACAACGCGAAAGCTTAGTCAAAACCTAGAATTAAAATCAATGACAAAGATATCCGATAAGTCCAACGCTATCTATGAAATCAATTTCACCTGTGGTAAGGACAATATTGGATATAGTGGCAGACAACTAAGCAAAAAAATTAAAGGACTCCGAAATTAAGCCAACAATATCAAAACGCCTAAGAAAATGTGGATTAAATTATGACATAAAAATTTTAAGATCAACCATCCCCAAAAATGTAAAAGTAATCGAAAGTATATACATAAGACCAATGCAACCAAGTCTCAACACCAAAGATGATTACATATATCAGCACAAATTACCTCAAATCAACGTTTAATTATATATAATATCTTTTAATTAAATAATGCACATTGAGAGGGAAAATTTGGTAAATTGACGATGCTCAAGTCGAGAGAAATATATCTCATTTAGTCTAATGATTCTATTAAAATATAAATATTGGTCACAGTGCAAAAGTGCGGCTAAATTATACATGCATACCAGTGGCAAACAGGTCTCACAGAAGAAAAACCTTGATTCAGAAGTTATGTTAGCAATATATTATATACTGATAGCAATTCTGAAAGCTTCAAAAATGTACAACAAAAACACTACAAAATAAAATTGTGCTCTTGGACTACGGCGTTTTAATTCCTGTTAGTTGAAAAATCTGGATTATAAAATTTAAACCCCCTCCATTTGAATTCAATTATTTCTTTTCTAGAATGATAGCAATATCGTTTGACACTTTTTTAAATATCTTCAATGGTTTTAGTAGCTTTAACTCGATGTTTCCAAAATGACTGAAAATTAATAATGTTAATGTACTTATTGTAGACACTTTCAAGTACTTAGGCGTAACCATTGACTCAAAGTAAAAGTTCAACACTTACATTAACATAACAGTTAGAAAACTAGCTATAGGTATAAAAAGTATGACACTAGTAGTTAAGCAGTTAACACCTAGTGCAATTATTCAATTCTTCCATGCTTTTATCATGAGCCACCTTAATTATGCAAACGTTTTATTTACTGATCTAAGTGATATGCTTTATAGAAAACTTGACATTCAATTAAAATGGGCACTGAATGTCTCAGTAAAAAATTCATCGAAAACTAAACATTACATTTCTAGGTCAATTCTCTTTCCAAAACAACTCGTCATTTTAAATACCTTGCTAACATTTTTCAAACTAGTAAAAAATCTACCGCCTTATAATTCAATTAAATTCCCGGGATTTGCGCATAAACAGAATTCAAGATCTAAAATTTTTACATGTGTTAAGTATAAGAAAAAAGTTTTGAAGAAATCTTTCATTAATGTCGCAATTCGAACCTGGAATTCGCTACCTAAAGAAATGAAAATATTGAAAAAATGAAACCTTTTAAAAAGCGTTTAAAAATCTTCCTTAAGCAAAAATATATTTCAGGTACATCATGGTTAGGATTCAAATTTTACAACAAAGACTATACGATAACTCGTCATTAAAATAGCAATATAAAGTAATTCATCCATAGCCTGTAAGAATTGTTACTTTTTGAAATGTATGTCGATTTGTAGATTCGTTATTTTTTTGTCATTTATGACGCTATTCAGATAAATTATCAGTTATTGAATTGTAAACATTTATCTGAATATGGAATCTCTTATCTAGGTAGATCATTCCAAAGTTTTATAGAGGTATTAATAAATGAGTTTTTCATAATTTTCTTTTGCAAAGAATTGATTTCATGTTTTGAGTGCGGGTGTTTAGGTGTGCCATTTTACCGAGAAGGTGCGAAAAACTGTTTATTGCTTTAACTGAGATTGCTGTTAATTGTTTATGATAATTTAAGTTGTCAAAATTACCTGCTTAATATTTATAAAGTTTATATTTGGTTTACATAAAAAAAAGAAAATTGGGTGGATGTACGTATATATATAGTATTGAATTGGTTTTCAAATCCTTTAATATATAATCTTCATAAATACTGCTCAGAAATTCCAAAATAAAAAACAAAAACTCCACTTTGATCAGCAATAATGACCAAAATCTTGAATTGATACATAATGCTAAATTCGATTAATAAAAAAAATGAGGAAAGCATAATAATGAAAAATCCTCCGAATGTTCCTAGACCTACTCCAATTATATCGCATTCTCGCTGTAACCCCCACTGTCTACCATATTCAACGATTCTCGGGTTCACACGTTACAAAATCATCAATCTTCTTATTTGCATTATCTACTTCCCAAGTCTCCAACCCTTACCAAAAACACCGACACGAAAGGAAGACCACACCAGAGCTATCACATCCGTGAAATGCCGCAAATAACTCTGCAAGTAATTGAATTTTATGATAGTTTGTAAATTTAATCAGTTCGATGTGTTACATTCTGAAATAAAGATAATTTCTAATTTATAATTTCTAATAAGATATACGAGCCAATTCATTTTTAATTTTTGAACTTTTTACTAAGGTCACCTTTGATCAAATCCATTAGCATTTAACTAAGAATAATATCGTTTTTAAAACTCAGTACGAATTTCGAAAAGGAACATCAAATAATATAACAATGCATGTAATAATTATTAGAACGTGTGGTGGTCATGAACCTGGAATAGAATCAAGTATTAATACTGAGAGTACAGAAGCACTATTGGTGGTTGATGCATCGAATGCTTTTAATAGCTTAAGCAGGGCAGCTGCCCTAAGAAATATTCAACACCTATGCCCTCGATTATCAACGTATTTCATAAATATTTATTATGCACCAGCAAGGTTGATACTTGGAGGAGGTAAGAAATTATTTTCAAAGGAAGGAACAAAATGACATTTTATACCCCGAGTATACTACCTCTTATTGACGATCTAAATAATTTGCAATGTCATCAAGAATGGTATGCAGACAAGGCTTCAGGAATTGGAAATTTACAAAGTGTCAAGGAATGGCAGGATACATTAAATGATCTTGGTCCTAAATATGGATACCTCCAAAATCCTGCAAAATATTGGCTGGTTAAGAATCAATCAAACTTTCAAAGATCACAAGAATTATTTCCAAATGTCAACATCACTTTGAAAGGACTAAGATATTTTGGGGTCTCTATTGGACCAGAAAATTTCGAAAAACATTTTTTTGAACAGAAAATTTGAAAAATGATGCATAAAAATTGATGAAACGGCAGCAAATAGCATGCACTGAACCTCAACTAGCTTATACTGTGTCTAGAAATGTGATACAATATATTGGAATAAGAAAAATTCCAGAGGTCAACATAAAATTAAGAAAACTGGAACATAGAATACATAAGTTCTTGGAGTCTCTATTGGGAAGAGCTTTAAGCAAAGAGGAACGAGATATTATGGCTTTGCGATTTTCTGAAGGTGGAATGGGAATTATAGATCCAACACAGAATGTAACTCTTGAATATGGTAACTCAGAAATTTTAGTTGCTAATTTGAAAGCAGCAATGGTTGATAAAAAATGAATTCTTTAGGGACAACAGAAAGTCTAAATTGCTTATAAAAGAACGTAAACGTAACTTCAAAAAATGTCTATTTTAGCTAACTGCTCCTCTAAAACAAAACGACGTCCTCAGCTGCTGGAGCCAAAAGGAACATCTTCGTAGCTACCTACCAAAGCCATCGCAAAATCTTGGTTTCTGGTTAAATAGAGATGAACTTCGAAATGCAATTAGTTTTCGTTACAATTTACCAATAATGCGATTATCACGAACATGTGAGTGTGGTGCTTCAAATAGCATTGATCATGCATTGTTATGGAAACTTGGAGGCTTCATTATCATGAGACATAATGAATAAAGGGAATTAGAAATTGAATTTTTACCTACAGTTTCTATAGCGCCTTCATTAATAGAACTTGCTGAAGAAGAAGAAATTGAAACTATTGGAAACATCGAAGATAATGCACGACTTCACGTATCATGCAGTTACTTTTGAGTACCTTTTGAAAAATCTATGTTTTTGATGTACGGATTGCACATCCCAATACGCCATCAAATTAATGTAAACCAGTTACTCGATAATTTTGAGCATTTTTAATGGTGAGAACTCGTACGGTTGGAAAATATTTAACATCACAAAACAAGAGATCATATTGAGAAACATTTATGAAAGCAAAAAAGAAAATATAATTGGAATAGATGAAAATGATAATTATATAAAGAGAAGAAGTGAAGATAATATATGGAAAAACAGCTGGAGCCATGCAATGCCAATCATCAAGATCCTGAATCCTTCGGCGTGACAAGCATTTAATGAACTTAATTTAAATGAAATGCCTTGCTGCCCGCTTCCAAATCTTCCAACACTTAATGGTGAATACATTAAAGGATCAAATGTAATCGATGCATATAAAATAAAACAGCGTTTCGACCAAATCTTTTCAAGCTACCCACTGGAAATACTGGCAAAGAATTTTTTTAATGAACTTGATCGTTTACTTCACCTTTTTGTAGATAATTGTGGAAGTGCAGCGACTGCTCTGTATGCCTTTTTCTTACTTCCACCTATTTTTCTACAAAAGGTATCAAACAGAAATAAGACGCGTGAGAACTTAGACCATCTTCGCAGACGACTAAATGAATGGTTCAAAGGCAACATTAAGGACTTAATAATCGAAGCGAAAGCTATACAAGAAAGGCTAAAGTCATCGGTGCACAATAAATTCAGCACAGCCAAAAAATTTGCGAATTTAGTAACCAAGGGCAACATCATTTCTTGAAAATGAAACTCAGAAAGTTCCTTTAACAGTTTCTGATGAAATTGTTCGAGCTTTAGAATCAAAACACCCCGATGCTCAACCTTTGAATAATGAAGCAATTGAAGGTGGCATTCAAGTTTTTCCTAGTGCTATTTTTTCCGAGATAACAGGAGGAACGATTAAAAAATGTGCATTGCGATTGTCTGGAGATGCAGGACCTAGCGGGTTAGATAGTCTTGGGGCTAAAAGAATTTTAACATCTTCCGTTTTTAGCCCACATTCTGATAATTTATGCAATGCCTTGGCAATTATGGCAAGGCAAGGAGGCTTTCTGGTGAAACTTTGGACCCTAACCAAGTATCTCCTTACACTGTTGGTCGTATGATCGCACATGACAAGAATCCAGGTATACAACCTATTGGAATTGGTGAAATCTTTTGACGCATATCGACATATGCAGTTTTTCAAATTCTAAAGCAAGATATCATAGAATCTTATGGTCCACTGCAGACAGCCGCAGGCCACTCAGCTGGCCTCGAAGCAGCTGTACATGCAATGAAAGATATCAACGAAAGCGATTGCTGTAAAGCAATTTTATTCTAGATGCAGACAATGCCTTTAGCAGGTTAAATCGAAAGCTTGCTCTACATAATGTCAAGTATTTGTGTCCAATACTTGCACACATTTATGGATAATGGTCTTTTCCTTTCTTTAAATTGATAAAAAGGATGTAATATCAGTTTGTATTATAAAAGTATTCACTAATTTAAAACCGAATGATGAATAGATGACAGACATCAAACCATCTTGGGAAAAGGCATGTGAAATTATTAATTTCATAATAAAAATGAACAACCTTTTTGCTAATTTAATATTGTGATGTTTTAAAATCTTTGTAATGTTGATTTTGTAAATCTCTACGTTTGGTTTTTTGATTTATTTGTAATAAATATTTCCATATTTGTAATGTTGATTTTTTAAATTACTTAAATTATTGAATTTTGTCATTTTTAAGAAATTTGTATACAAATTTACCCAATTGAAGCATGCAAAAAAGTATTGATGACAATAAATACTTTGTTGATTCATAAATAGCATTTGACTCCTAGATCATAAAATTCTCATTTACAAAATTAAATATTTCTGCAATTGTGTCGACTTATTCTCAGAATTATCAAACATAATGCATTCAACTAATTCTTTTAAATATATTCACATAAATTTTCAGAATCTCTCAATAAAAAATTCGGAATTTAGACAATTCATTTCTAAACTGGATTCAAACTTTATTCTGGGCATAACTGAAACCTGGTTTATAAATGATAATTACAATTCGTCCTGGTCAATCGATAACTCTAAATTTGAAATATTTAGAAAGGACAGAAATCCAACGTTTCATGTTAATAAGGCAAAAGGAGGTGGTGTCATGTTTTTAATACCTAAAATACTCAAACCTAAGCTTAGGACAGATATAGCAAAAGCTTCAACTTATGAAAGTCTTTGGGTTGAAATTCGAAACCCAGACAAAAATTTTATTAGTCAATTAACTGCTCTGAGTTATAACACGAATATAATGGTAATGGGAGACTGGAATGTAAATCTCCCAAACAATAACGAAAAACTTTAAAGATAAATCCATTACAAATAAGAAAAAATCTGCAATGCTTTCAATGAAGTTTTCCTAAATTTAGGAAACTACAACGGTATGAATGTACCTTTTTGCCTTGATAAACCCAAAGGACGTTTAACCTCTTTCTCTTTTCGTTTTGCAACAAAATATGAAATCATAAAGTCGATACAATGCTTAAAAATAAATCCAGTGGACCCTCTCTAATACCAACGTGGCCAAAAAACTCCTTTTTTCAAGATGAATTAAAATGGGCAAATATAACACCATTATTTAAAAGAAATGATCCCGAAGATTGCGAAAATTATAGACCCATTTCGATCATCTTCTCCAATCAGCAAAATTTTTGAACGAATTCTTTTTAATCAAATNGACTCCAACAGTGTATAATTATATTTGAAATGTACGTATATTATTAATAAATTACTTTGCATGCATGATATTTAGCTAGCGAATTTCGGTTTTATACATAGCGTGTGTTTTTACTCTTTCCAAAAATATAGGTTGGTTTTTTTATGTATTACGCCTTTAAGTATAGCAAATATGCGATCACATTGTTTAATTTCTATATTTAATATTTTCCATGTGTATTATCAATGCATCTTCAAATAGCTTGTTTTCCCGAAAAATGATATAAACACTCTGCATGTAAGCTTTTCGAAATTTGGAAAATTTGATACGCATGGTTTGTCATTGTATTCTGTTTTTACATGTAATTGAAAATTAGTTTGTAATATTATGTGTACGTATCCCACAAAGGGTTGTTATAATAAGGTATATATTAACGTGATGTAATGCAAACAATTGTGATATTAACAAAGTGAAATTAGTCATGCCAAAACAGTGTAAAAATTGACTCAGCATGTAAATGAATCACCATGAAAATCAATTAGTAGATGTCAAGAAATACATTAGTAGCTGTCAAGTAGAGATCAGTCACTAATTAAATCATCTTCGCCAATATCCATGGTCTGTCACGTGACATGTGACATTATGAGCTCTCGACCAATCAGAGGCGTTTTTGCGTGTTCAAGCCTCGTCTTCTATCACTACTACAAACTCCTAAAGCACTTTGAGTTTACTACGCAAACATTCAGTTAAGTGTACTATTTTCTATGATATTGAATACATTCAAATGTATTAGAGAAATTTTGCAGCAAAACATCATTGTATTGACGAATCTACCAATTCAGTTGCTATCAGTAGAAACTCAAGAAACTAGAAACAAGGAGTTCTAGAAATTTCAGGAATCATTTTCAAGAAAGATCTCAAGAAAATTTCTAATCTTCTTTGTTCAATAGTTGAGCGATTTTTTCTATTAATTTCTATATGATATACATGCAGAGAGGGCCAGTTTAAACCTATATAAACTTTAAAGAAAAGCTTAAGCAGAACACATTAATTCAAATTGTAGTTTAAACATACAAAATTACACTTAAATGACGCTTAAAGTTTTGGCCATTTAAGAACTCATAATCAGGCAATTGCGAATTGTTTTCATAAAGATGAGATTTCAGCGGTTTTCCGATAGAAACTTAGTGATGGAAAACGCCCTTTTGCAATTTCTATATCCAGAAGATATTGGGCTGCATAGGCAAATTTTGAAAAATTCTTCTTGGTAACAAATCTTTCTGAAAAATTTGCCCGTTACTCCCACATTTGAAATAATGACATAATTAGCTGCTAATAGTTTAAATTGATAAGCTAAGATAAGATATTCTTTATTCAGATAAATATTGGCAATTAAAAACTGATAATTTATCTGAATAGCGTCAAAAATATACAAACATACATTCAAATACATACAAAAGCAAAGTATACTATACAATAAATCTAACAGGCTAGGGAGAAATTACTAGGAGATTTCAAGTACAGGTTGTTGAGTAATCATTGTTGTAGAATTTGTATCCTAGCCATGATTGTCCTGAGATATACTTTTGCTTAAGATAAATTTTAATTTGTTTCTTAAAAGCTCTTAGTTTTTCAATATTCTTTATCTCTTTAGGTAATGAATTCCATGTTCTGATAGCGGTATTAATAAATGATTCTTTCAAGACTTTTTTTCTGTACTTAATGGAGGAAAAATGTTTTGATCTGGAGTTTTGTTTATGAATAAAACCAGGCATTGAAATCATATTATAAGGTGGTAAGTTCTTGATGAGTTTAAAAAATGTCAACATAGTATTCAAAATGACAAGCTGTCTTGGAAAAAGGATTGATTTGGAAATGTAGTCNTTTTCAATATTCTTTATCTCTTTAGGTAATGAATTCCATGTTCTGATAGCGGTATTAATAAATGATTCTTTCAAGACTTTTTTTCTGTACTTAATGCAGGAAAAATGTTTTGATCTGGAGTTTTGT
Source organism: Hofstenia miamia (assembly GCA_900660155.1). Lineage (NCBI taxonomy): Eukaryota > Metazoa > Xenacoelomorpha > Acoela > Hofsteniidae > Hofstenia > Hofstenia miamia. The sequence goes on along the minus strand of CABFPE010000159.1, from coordinate 949,632 downwards.
TTATGAATAAAACCAGGCATTGAAATCGTATTATAAGGTGGTAAGTTCTTGATGAGTTTAAAAAATGTCAATATAGTATTCAAAATGACAAGCTGTCTTGGAAAAAGGATTGATTTGGAAATGTAGTCCTTAGTTCTGGCGGAATTTTTCTTTGAGACATTAAGTGCCCATTTTAATTGGAATGAATTACCAAAATATATTAAACAAAAAAGTAGATTAAAAAACTTTAAAATGGATATTAAAAAATATTTTTGCACTTATAATATAAAAAAACTGAAATGGCGAGGTTATAAATTTTACAATCCTGATTACTCTATTAATAGAAACTAGCAATCGTCATAGCCCAAGTTAACCACTTTTTATTTGTAAATAGTCATTGTTTTCTTTTCTTTGTTTAATTTTGTATTACTTTCTTGACGCTTTCAGAATTAGTTATCAGTATTTCTATTTATTGTTACAACAATTTCTGAATATATTTTTCTTCTTCAGTTATATATACAAAACAAAGCAAAGGGTAAAGCTTCATAGCCATTTCCCAATTGGATTATATAAGAAAAAGGTATTCTACAAGAGAATTTTTGTACCCAATGCTTTTCAATGTTTATGCAAATTTTTTAAATTAAAACATTTTATGTGAAAGTTTGCAATATTCTGACGACACAAAAATATACCATTCGACTAACTCTGCATAAGATTTAATAGATGTTATTGAAAAATTTTTGCAACATTTACAAATGTTTTTGCAACAAAGATCAAGAATTACAAAATACAAAAACACGATTATTTATAGTAAAAGTAAAAAAGCAGATACAATCGAAATTCATTACACATTAGCTTTGAAAAATATTAAACAAGTTATTAATTTTAAATATTTAGGTGTTAATTTTAACGTCGACTTAAATTTTCACAAACAATTTGATAGCATAGAAAAAAGGCGCCTGAATTTGAGAAATAAGTAATTTTTCGCCCTTCTAAGCATTAATGCAAATATTCAGATTCTACCCTGTTATGTAAATTACGCATGCATTTTCGATGCTTAGCAGGCATCTTTATGTACGTTTCATCAATATATCGGTCCGTCCATGGAATGACATGTCTATAGAAATTAGAAAAGCCAAGTTACCAAGAGCCCTTAGAACTTAAAGGCCTCAATGATTCGATTATAAGTGCAGTTTTTTTGAAATCATTAAATCATAACAGATTTTTATCAAGATATCTTATTATAATTGTAAATTCCAATTTTGTCATTTTTATTTGAGGTTCAGTTTTTATTCTATGCCCCTGCAAACAGCACCCTATAAAACATATCCATGAATTTGAATGTTATGTAAAAAATAGAACAAAAATCAAATTTATTGTGAAAACTTAAGTTTCATAACAAATTTTCATATTAAAACACTTATTCGTTATAAAGTTGCGTAAGCGTAAGTACAATTTCTGAAACGATGACGATAGCAATTAAATTATTCCAAAAACCTAGAATCTTTCACAATTTTAATCCAAAGCAACACAGTGATATACACTTTATTCAACAATTAAGATCAAATATTTATTATGTAAGTAAGCAAATGAAATTTCATTAATAGTAGCTTCAAAAATCAGTAGCATAACTTTTTTGTTGGACACAATGAAATAACTAAATTCTTTTTAAAAGAAGAATTGTTGATTTTCATAATCAATTTTAAGCCAAAGGTTTTCAAATTTATTAGAACTTATAATATTAAATAGAGGCACACCTAGTAATTAGCTTTGCTAATGATAATGCCGTTTTCAATTATTTTTTTAAAAAATGGCAATTAAGGCATTTAGATGAAACTATCAATTTTTTATTCAATTTTTATGTATAAATTCAGATGTAGTTTACAAAGCATTTGAATCCTATAGGAATCCCGTGGGAAATTAATGGGGAATCAATACTTAATTTCCATGAGAAAAGAGAAGAAGGCAGAATCTTATATTGCAAAAACTGCCAAAAACTAATCGGTATATTAAGATTTTAAAAGGAGTAATCAATGAAATTTTGAATGCCCCCAATCTACTGTCAAACTGGCGCTAGTCATTTGGCCTGAAAGAAAAATCTGTTTTTGTTAAGTACTCTAACGAGCAGAAAAATCTTTTTGAGTCACAAACAACACACCTTAATAAATGTATTAATTATGCTACAAACTTTGGAGTAATTGTAATTTCTATAAAAACGTTGATTTACAAACAACATAACAATAATATTAAATGTACAAGATACTAAATTTACACGATGAAGGGTGCCACAGCTATGTACAAATCTACAAATATTTACAAACGACATTTACATAATGGCAAATCATTCAGTGAAAAAAAATAATAAAAGTGTTTATAGAAAATTGAAAAAGTTTAGAAAAGACTAGTGAAAAGTGATGTAGTTAAAGTGAGTAACAACTGATGATTTTCTTAAAGCTAACGAACACGCCTTTTCTTGGTTTACTAAAATAGCATTAGTAAGAAATTGCAACAGAAACAAAGCAGCGAAAAACTTTGAGTCTGCGGTGTGAACCAGCTTTAATAAGGTAGCACATTCTTAGTATGTGCTTCCAGACATCAATGTAATAACTCATTACTCCCATTAAATTCAATTTTTTCAAATCTGTTTTGTTTCTGTTACTTTTCGAAGTTAGTTTTCATAGAAATATTCAGCAAAAATACCCTACTTGCCACGATGGGGTTGAATCCGCACTCTTCCCTACAAACGTTTATACATTTCAGTTTTTTTAAAATCCCAATATGTCAGCTTTCATAACTTTTACTGTTATAGATGGAGAACTATTCTGAAAAAATTGAATCAATTTCACCAACACATTCTCTGGATATAACACTTCTGTTCGCAATATTTTCAAAATCCTATTGCGTTTTTACGTGAAATTAATGTTTTGTTACCCATTTCGACATTCTAAATTTGTTGTTAAGTAAGTTACCTCCCAGGAATACACTAACAAGGCCTTGCCAAATCATAAAGCATCATGAAACTTAGCCCAGTGAAAAAGTCCAAAACCTCAAAAATCTACACTTTTTTTAATATCGTACAAAGTTCAATTAAAAAATCTTTTTTAGAAAAAATTACATTTAGTAAGGGGCTGCCTAAGCCCCCCCCTGAGTTCAACAGACAAAATTATCCTGTTGCCCTAAACTTTTTACGTGACATTGCGCTTGCGAATGGAAGCGATTTCATATTAGATTAGAAAATTTACTGTTAAAAATCACAGGTAAACTTTGCTATGGAATACTAAATAATCGCAAAGATGAGATATTTCCTATTGTAAGTTAATATCGTACACAAAGTAAATCATTCTAAGGTTACAATTTTTTGCATAAACTCGAGTACATCAAAATAATTAGAGAATCAAATTAGTAATATCAACTAACGAAAATGTATTTGCATAACATACTAAAATACATGTATATATTATGATGATGAAAATTCATAGAAAAAAATTACTAAACGTTATAAATCAAAGTCAACTCCCTGATTCATCAAATACTCATACAAGACCAGGAAATCGGCCCAGAATATGAGAAAAAGCTTAAAAACATCGAATGTCTCAAGCGAACTTTTCAAATGGTAACAAATATAAGCTTAGTAGGAACTCGTATAAGTTGCTACAAAAAACCAAACATTTTCACAAATCTTAACTACTGACAATGCTAAGAAAAAACAAAACTTTTTTAGTTCGAAATGAGGTCTAATATGAACCTTTGATAAAAATGATATTTTTATGAGAAGTTGAAATGGGCTAAGACGCATAAAAACGTGCATTATGACCAAAAAGATATTATATTATACCATGTTTATGAGACAAACCGCAAATATCAAATGCATTCATTTCTCCTGGCAAAAAGTCGACATAGCAGATGAATCAACGGTGATTTTGGCAAACGGAAATTGAAATTTCAAAACCGTAAACGTTTATAGCAACCTTCACTAAGACCTCCTTTTGTTTACACATTTTCAAATGGTTCACCGATTACAATGATGTATTTCTATACTGTTTCAAGATTCACATTAAACTGAAATATTTATAAAAGAATAGATACCCGTGCCGAGGTAATTTACTCATACGAACGAAACAATTTACTAGTCTCATCGACTTTACAATAAAATGTATAAAAATATCAAAAAGGAGGGAATTTTTAATAAGGGCCATTTCATGATTTATTTTATAGTGGTTTTCTATGGTAAATGCTCAATTTTATAGCATCAGAGTTTAACAAAAAATATATTTTTCGGAAAAGAAGAAACTCATATAGGTGAGAGACACGACTGTAATTCACCAGACAGATATATATATCATGCAATAATTGTATAATTTAAGATAAATCTAGGGATAAACATTGACCAATAGGCTAGAGATTAGAACAAAAGAAAGTCTAAGTAAAATGTATATAAAATACCAAATATCGAACATTTCAACTGCAATGCAATTTTGTAATACAGTTTAAATTTCTATCAAATTTGTCTTCGTTGCAATCTATTTTTCATCACTGCATTTAAAATTATCATTTTGCATTCAATTTAGCTAGTTTGCGGATGATTTTATGATCGTTTCAATAAAATGTGAAAACCACCGAATCAGACGTCCATGATACGGACCGAGTCGCTTGAAGGCCGAGGACGTACAAACACTGTTGTAAGTGAAACAGCATTACATATATAAGCCATGTTCTCTCTTTAAACAACTATGAAGTTAAACTAATGAGAAGTTAGCAGCAAAAAGGTGGAGATCAGTAGCACCAATGACTGCACTCAAAAGTTTTATTTATAGAAATTAGTATTATATATTTTATTGATGAATTGAGAGTTTCTTAGTACTAAACCAAAAAGGTAGACCAATAAAATAATAATAATAATAATAATCAATGACTTTATTTAGCCGCTGAAAGCATACACAACAAAAAAAATAAATAAAAACAAGTCAAGTTTTACGGCAGCGAGGACAGTCACAGGAGATGAAATAGGAGCAAATGGAAGAGTAGGCGAAGTTGGAGAAGGGCTCAGCAAAGAGGAAAGCCATCAAAGATTTCTTGAAGCTCGGTGGCGGGGAAAAGAAATCAATCGCTGTTGGAGGGTTGCGAGTCAAGATGTAATTAGCAGCAGTACAAGCACGATTGAAAAACGAGTGAAGGGTGCGATGTTTCTTTGTACGACGAATGGAGAAGGTGACAACATCATCAGAGCGAGTGCAGCAGGAATTAGAGAACTTAATGAAATCAAAAGGATCAAGATCCAATTTGCGAGTCAGTAGTCGATTGAACAGAAGAAGATCACAGGCATGGAAGTAGAGTGACAGCGGGAGAGTGGAGAATTTCAGCAGAGCGTCTTTATAGTCCAAAGAGGAAATCCATTTGAAAGCGCGTTTCTGGAAACGTTCCATGGAGTGGAACAAAGCACGAGAAGGCCACCAACAAGGAGACGCGTAGAGAAGAATGGCGCGAGGAATGGACTTGAACAAAGAGAG
>CABFPE010000159.1:907279-930611 GCA_900660155.1 Hofstenia miamia | reverse complement strand
GGAAGTTGGGTAGAGAAAGAATGAAAAGGCTAATAATACAGGATAAAATAAATCGCGGTGAACATTGAAAAGGAGATGAGTGTGCGAATTAAAATTTAATCCAACAGGTGTGACACTCACGTATTTAGCCGAATCTTCCTAAAGGGCCAACTGTCACAAATATTAATAAATACAACGCCAATGACTCATCACGTAGACAAAGTCCCATTTAAAACACTACAGCAATTTTTAAAAATGTCACTCAGAAAAAAATTAGTGGAATATAGGTGCTAATTGGAACTACATGGAAAACCTTAATTCAATTGTAAATTAAGAGGAAATATAAATACCGTTCCCATTCTTGATGTCGTATGTCCGACTTGACTTTGGCCAAGTGACTTCGCAAATCATCTAAGTCTTTCAAAGTTTGAGTTTTTTCTGTCAGAAATTGATCTGTGCGATTGCTACGAATCTGACTTTCAACTAAATAAGATTAAGTTTAGGAAAAAATATTTTAGAAGCATTTTCCATGCATACAAAGTGCGCATTCATTACTCACCCGGACGTCTGCTGGTAAAATATTTGCGGTTTCCTAGAAAAATTTTAATTAGTACAAACTAAGCCATAGTTGTGTTCTGATATTTACATAATTTTGGGGTAAATGGTCATAAATTTATGGTGCGTACCTTTAAGTGAATAGAAATTCATAGATCGGCAAATTGTAATAGAATTACTAAAATAGAAAAATGTGTTGGCATGTGAATTCATAACATAATTGCATCTACTGTTACTGATTGGACAAAATTTCATCAATCACAAAAGTATTTGTGCCACTAACTGTCAAGATTAAATCAACATACTTTTCTAACTGCGTCATAAAGATCCAGGGGAGAAATTTATTTAGCCTAGCAAATGTGTAAAACCGTTTAGTACATATATTTTTTTCATAACATATCAAGATCAAGCACAAATAACACTAGAAAAAATGTGTGTAATTAGGATATAAACCAAGCATTCTAGCAGTAAGTGGTAGCTATTTATAATCGATTTGATATCCTCAGTAAAGATGTTTTTCTTGAAATGTTTATAATTATCTTAAGGGAGACGTTCAATTATTCAGGGTAAACGATCCTAGACACAAAAACTTCTGGCCTTCACATAATGACAAAATTACATTCATTTTAAGGTTCGGGAATCCGATAATTCATGAGAATGATTGGCAAATCCGAATCCAGTGTTATTACAAAAACATTTGTTTTATTATTGTTAAGAAACGAAATTGAAACATGAAACCCTTGTTAAGATATTCTGCAGTAGATGACTCAATGTCATTTATACACTTCCCACAGATGTAATTAACTGCTAAATTATTATTTTTAAACAATTCAGAATCCCCAGAATTCGAATCCAACATAAATACTGATTCAATTTCAAATGTTTGCAAGGTTATATTCTATTTGTAATATTAAAAGCATTAAATAAACAAAATAGATAATGGAATTATTAAAGTTGCAAACACCATAAAACTTTGATTGAAATGGTAAGAAAGAGAAGAAGGTGATAAACGATTTCCTCACCCAATGTGCAGTCTAGAGTTTTTGATAATCAAACTTTACCAAACTAATCCACGTGAAAAAAAACAAAAATTGGCCAGAGTCTGAATATATGAATTGCAACATTGAGGAGGCAGATGATTCACAGATAACTATAAAAACTTGACAAATTCTATTTACCCAACATGTATGCTATTTATTATATAAAACTAGTTTGAAGGAAACCTGGTATTCAACAAAACAGTTGGTGAAAAAATTTCTCCACATAGCAAAATGTCATCTGCTGATCGATCAGATACAAAGTTTATACTAATTCTACAAAGAAGAATTATAAAGCACATATTGTATTAAAATTCATATCAATAGGAAATGCACACTCTTATCTGGATAATTCGGAATATTAATGCAACTTTCTTGGAATATCATTTTCAAAAACTGTTTCATACAACTGTCTGAATCCTTAGTAGTATCAGAACATAGTGTAATGTTTGTATCTATAACTACAAGTTTATGAGTAAATGCTCTAAGAATAATGTATGCATAAGAGCACTGATCGTGGTAAGATAATGATTCTTTACATATTTAATGACACGCACCTGAAAACCCTTCCAACTCTTTCACCAAGCTTTCAATTTCATTATCTGTTTCATCCAGTGAAATTCCATGATTGCGGTTTGAACTGCAGTGAAGGTTTTCTTGAACACTACGTCTGCCATTGAGCGACCCATTGGGATTTGGAACGAATGATTTGTAAGAATCATTGGCATTGGAGTTACCATTCACATCACAAGACTGATACCGATCCTTGAGTTCACGATTGCGAGCTTTTAATTGACTTAATCTCTCTTGCAATGATTCAACTCCGCCTTGAATTGTGCTTTTAGGCGACGGTAAATGCTCAACAGTTGGCGAAATTTCATTTGAAGACGCTTCCGGTGATTGCGTTGAAATAAGCTAAGAAAAAATAAATGCAATTAAAGAATAAAATTCGTGGTTAATTTTTCAATTGAAAGGAAAATATATTTAGAATTTCGAGTAAAACAAATCGAAACACGAACAACACAAAGAAATTGGACAATTAATCACATGCTTCCTACGTGGCACTCACCAATTGTTCTGGTGTGTCTGCATGCATTTTGGTTTGGAGCGTTGGAGATTGTGATTTGACGGATGACAATTCTGAGCGCATGTTATCATACTTGATTTTTGTGTCACGTAATTCGTTTTCGAGATATTCTAAAGAAAAACCGTTTAGTAACACTATATTACGAGTGGCGTACACACAGTTAGGCTTGGACAGCTAAAAATAAGATATTTTTTTAAAAAAGTTAAAAGATTGATTTCGCCCCGTTGAAGATTATCCATATTGATAATGACTGTAATAACTGTATACTCTTCTACACATGACAACTCTCTTATTATGCTCATTTGCAGAAAACATTACTTTCTCCAATACTACGTTTTCTTTCAAAGACTAATGTTAATTAAATCAAAATTGAGCAAATATAAAATCTTTACCAACGCGTTTGTATACACCTTGATTGCCAGTGTTTTTAGGCGAGACCTCAATAGGAACTTTATCTAGCTCTGATTTCAAACTATTTAGTTGAGAAGTTAACTCATGATTTTCTTTCTTCAACGCTTCAATTTCTTCTTCCTAAAACAAAATATATAAATTCGAGCTGAAACTTATTGGAGAAATGAGATGTTAAAGGTATTTACTTTTGAATATGAACTTAGTTGATTAACAGTGGTCTGAAGTTCAAAATTCTTTCCCATCAGTGTTTGATTCTCCTCTTTCAAATGAATGATCTCTTCCTCTTTTTGATTGATAATCAGACGAAGACTGGAAAGAGTTGTTTCCAAATTATCGATCTTTTCATCCTAAAATGCGATGATAATGCTGTAAGCAATAAAATAGCATTCTGGCGTAGCTACACTGGGTTGTGGACATAGCCCTCCTCCCCAGATTGAAACCAATAGTAAGTAGCTTATTAGAACATACAATAAAATTGCTATATAATCTTTGCCCACCCCCATAAATTCAATTGGCTGGCTACCTCTATGGTTGACTATGAGAAAGTGTGAAATTGAATTCTTAGAAAAAAGGTTACCTCAATTTACTAATTTTCCACTTGTGTGGTCATAACCTTTTCTAAGAGTAAAGTATAGAAAAGCAAACCACTTCATAAGAACCACCCGAGTACTTCAGGAGATTTTATTGAACATAGTAACATATTTCTTTTTGTATGACAAGGATAAAATAAATTAATGATGCAAACCAAAAGTTATGTATTTAAAATTCATTTTGTTAAAAAATTTTCTAATGCATACTATGTATTTGTATTTTGAGCGTTGGATAAGTATATGTAAGAATGACATTTTTAAAATAAAATGCGAATGCAAGCAGATTTGGAAAGCCGCTTCAAACCAAAACATGCTTACAAAAAACGCCAATGTCTTAAAGGGCACGTCAATGAAAGGAGACCCATCTACACAGGACGCCAAGCAATGGGTAAATGAGGAAGATGACGGTCGTGAAGCTTGTTTAGTTTGTGGTGGCCAACCGACAAGGAGTGGATACGCTGCTAGCAAACTGCCATTGATTACAGAGCTATTAATGCGTCTCATAGGATAGTCATTTCAGGTACAATTCTTTCTATTGGCCTATGAGATAAGATAGAGGCTCTGCGTTTACTGTACCAGTGAGGCAGTTTCTTCGCTGCAGCATACGCTCACTGAATTACCATAATTTGTAGTTTCGTTTGCCAAAGCGAGAGACGCGTAACCTTTCAACTGAAGTTCAGCCTTCGGCTTCACCCTGCTTATCAGACTCAACACAGATCAGCGCTCAGAGTCAAAGGAGTCGATAAAGGAATCTCATGACCCAATCGGCCTTAGTAGTTACACTGCATATTTCTCAAATTGTTTAAATAGCACTCATCCCTAATAATAGCCAAACACAAAAGTTTGTGTACAGTAGCTAGTGGCGGTTTATGTCACTACATTTTAAAATCTTTCGTTATATTTCCGATTCTCTGTCTGTGTCTGTAGCAGTGTTTTTAGGTTTCGAGAACACTAACAAATACAGCAACAACAGATTTAATCAGCAGTCAGAAGCCAAGACACAAAACCGTGTCACACTAACTCATTTGGTTATAGGAAGACTAGCGTCAAGCTATGGTAATTTTCTATTATCTTGTTATTATTATGTATTAAACATGAATTCTATTGCAATTTTAAGAAAGGTTTGATACATTAAGGTTGCATTTAGCATCAAAAAACTAAAATCATACAATTTTCAAATTTTTACTTATTGTTTCATTTCCTAACACTACTTGGTTCGAAAAACTTCGGCTTTCCCTGATCAGGAGGGACATAGTAGAACAATCCCAATATCTATATAACTAAAACATTACACATTTATATTCAGCTGGATGACTTACAAAACAGTGTTGTGCAGAATTAATTCGTACTATAAATTTTTAGAAAATCTACACTAAATGTAACATCGAAATGCTGAAATAGTACAAGCTATCCGCAAATAAGAACGAGAAATATGATGAAGCTCCCTCTGAATGTATATTTATTTGATTTATTGATGGTTTGGCGGATAGTTACAAGCAGAGTTACAAATTATGGGTAATTGATAAAACGGTGATCAAAAATATACGTGGATATAAGTTAAGCTTTGTTTAGATCTATTCAGGACTTCGTTTTATAATTATGGATAACCACACACTTTGTCATTGTTTTAGAAAGGCGATAATAACCCCAATTAGACTGTTCGAAAATAAAAAACTTCTAAGACAACGAATATAATGCAAATTCTTATCGTATTTGAACAACAGACTAAAATAGTTTTATATTATTTCTAAATTTACTTCAACATGTTTTTTACAGATAATAATTGATGTAAAATATTTTGCAACAATATAGCTTAAAATATCAATAGTCAACATAAAATAGAGCTTAGACAGTGTGAATTGATTGCTAAGCAAATCTTTGTAAAGTAAAAACAATCGAAAAAAGTTTCAGCAAATGACATACCTGCTCAGAAATAGAAGATTGCAGTTCGCTTACAGTTTTGTCATCGGAAATAATAACAAACTCTTCGCTTGGATTTTTTGTCAAAGGGGCCTTAAAGGATTCATCTAAGTTACGCCAAGGAGATTCGATATCATTAACTAAATTATCATTTAGAAATGCTATGAAAAAAATCTTAAAATTATATTACTGTACCGTTATCTAGATTATATGGTACAATCGTTGTGGGGTCAATATCGGCTCTTACTTCACCATTGGTTGTGGATTCCTGAATAACTGATATTGATTTCATTGCTTCTAAATGTGACATTTATAAAAAGCACATATGCCTTGCTATAATAACGGAATGTGAGGAATTCTTAAGCCATTTGCTTAAAAGAGCAATTGACTTGAAAGATTAAAAAAGCTTTGCTTGAGATAATAAATCAATACCAACTACCTACAAAATACTGCATTAGGACAATAAATTACATTTACTTTAGTAATATTCATGCAGCTTCTTTTGTTAAATTATATTAATTAGTAATGTATTTTACTGAGGGATGCTACTAGATTTCAAAATAGTCGTGCTATGAAAAATTAAGCACATTTGTGATATATTCCATTACGACTTTGTGGAGCATTGGTTAATTTTTTATATTTTGGGTGAAAAAATGTTACTTTCCTTAAATAAGACTGTCCAATAAAAGTAAACATGGCTGTATATGCGTAACAATTACGTATTAAATTATTTTATTTCCATGGTTATTTCAGGATACAAAATGATTCGTAGTTCATTGCTCGACACTGCAGAAATTAAACCTGACCTCACTGCAGTCAGATTGTGGCAAATCAATCCGGTATTTAATAAATAATAATAATAATAATAATAATAATAATAATAATAATAATAATAATAATAATCAAAATAATGAAGGACATAAATAGACACTACAAAAATATAAAAAAAGTCAAGTTTACGGTAACGAGAACAGTCATATGAGATGAAGTAGGGGCAGATGGAAGAGTAGGCGAAGTGAGGGAAGGGCTTTGCCAAGAGGAATGACATCAAAAATTTCTTGTAGCTCAGGTGCGAGGAAAAAATCAATGGGCTTTGGAAGGTTGAGAGTCCAGATGAAATTAGCAGTAGCATGAGCATGATTGAAAACGGGTGCAGATTGACATGTTTCTTGCGACGACGGACAGAGAACTTTATGAAATCAAAAGGATCAAGGTCTAATTTGCGAGTGAGCAAACGATTGAACAGGAGGAAATTAGGATGAAAATAGAGCGACAGCAGAAGAGAGGATAATTTGAGAAGAGCGTTTTTGTATGGCAAGAGAAAGATCTATCTGAAAACACGCTTCTGGAACCGCTCCATAGAGTGGGACAAGGAACGAGACAGCCACCAACAGGGGAATCGTAGAGAAGAATAGCGTGAGGAATGGAGTTGAGCAATGAGTTTCACCAGCAGAACATTGTGGAAAACAGCAAATAACAAAGAATTAGCTTTGTAGAAATGCAAGGCACAAGTACCGACCAATTTAATTTTGCAATAAGCTGAACTCCAAAATGAGTATGATGAGGAAAAAGTTCAATTTCAATATTTCACTATTGCGCAAATGAATTTTACAACATTCTTATTTGAAATCCCTGTTGATGAGCTCTAATGTTTACAGTGAATCACAGCTTTCTATTAATTTTAAATTTGGTCTTGAATATAATATTTGCCCATATCAAAGTTTCTTTACTCTTTTTGCCCCTGTTGCCTTTGATTACCCTAGTCATTAGGCATATACCTAAGTTAAGGAGATGTATAAAATGAATACATTCATGTTGCTGTATTTGTGATTAACAAAATATCGAAATCAGTTCTCAGGTAGTTGCTGCCTATACTTATGTAATTTATAATAGAATAATTAAAATGTTGGCATATTAGCCTTAAACAGCTTAGTTGCTGCGACTTAATTTTAGGTACTCTCTCGTGTGTCGCCAATTCCCAAGCCAGGAAAGCCGCCTGGTCCTCAGAATATGAGGCCTGTTTCGATTACCAACATTATATCCAGGATCTTCGAACGATTAGTTTATCACAAGTTTGTGAAATCCAGTTACAATAAGTGGCTTCCGAAAACCCAATTTGGATTCAGGCAGAACGGATCCCCAGAAGCGGCGCTAATTAGATTGCAAAATTATTGTAGCGATTTCTATAAGAAAGGCTATGAATATGTTCGGATTATCTCCTTAGATTTATCCAAGGCATTTGATAAGATTCAACACAGCCTGGTGATAAGTGGTCTTGCCAAAGTGCGACCTCAAATTAACCCCTACGTGATCAACTGGTGCGCTGATTTTCTCTCTGGAAGGGGCTTCTATGTGACTTTTAAGGATTCATCATCGACCGTTAAATATGTAAATCAGGGCGTACCACAGGGGACCGTCGGAGGTCCATTCATGTTTAGCGTGGGTACGGCTGAACTCGACATTGAAGATATTCCTGATGCAGCCATGGTTAAATTTGCAGACGACAAAACCCCATGCTTTGCCGGGCGTGGCAATATAGATCATGCCCAACTTGGTATCGACCATATCCTCCACTGGTGTCAGAGGAACCAGTTTGTTATCTGTAGTGAAAAATCCCATGAAATAGTTTTACAATTTGCGCGATCTGTCCAACCCCCTTGTGAAATATATGGGATACCTAGAGTCGTGGACATGAAACTTCTTGGAGTGCGATTTGACTCAAAGTTCGGTTTTAAGACACACATCATTGAAAAATCAAAGAAGGGACTTTCGTTGGTTTACTTACTCCGGAAGCTCAAACATAAAGGTCTTAGGGCTGATGAACTGCAATATCTATATGACACAATTGTCCTGCCAGTTTTAACTTACGGAGCTACAGTTTGGGGCGGTGAAAGCAGTGCAACACTGAGTCATATTGACAGAGTTCAAAAACGCGCTGTAAAGCTTGGTATTATCCATACTTATACGGGCATTCTGAACATAATCAAAGACAAAGACCAGAGGCTTTATGAGAATGTTATACGGAATGACGATCATCCTCTTAAAGACATTATTCCTTGCCGTACGACATACTCACTCGCAGGACTGAGAGCCCGATTGCCATCGTGCCAAAAGGCACGGACTGAATGGGAATTGTCAATTTTTCCCAACCGCTATTTACGATATTTGTAAATATGGATTCCTTCTTGTATGAATCTTTAATTTAGACTTTTGTTGTTGTTGTTGTTGTATGACATGTTTGAAAACATATTTGAAACATTATAAGAATGGGCCAATTATATTATAACACACGTAGAATATTCTAGAAATGGTGAAGTTATTGTTAGTGAATACCTCAAAAATTACCTTTATTTATTTTGCAAATAACACTACCACGAGCTTTAGTTACTTCAAAATCGTGCAAAGGAAATACGACCGAACCTGCTACCAGGCATGCTTTATGAATATCACATGGCATTTTAATTGTATCAGATTCAAAGACACCACCAACTTTGTCAAAAGCTAAACTAATAGTTCTATCCACCTAAGAAATACCTAAATTATTGAAATGCTTAAAAAACTATACAGTAAATCCAGAATGATCAAAGATTTGAATCTTGAGCTCATTATCATCTATTTCAAAACTAGAATCCTTGAACCAGTAGAGAATCACATCCCTTTGTGATGGAGAAATCATTTCACTTTACCAATTAAATTATAAAAATTTTCTAAGATGGTTATTTGACAAACACCACTGGTAACTAGGATGTATAGTCAAATTTTCATATTATCAAATTTTTGAAAAATTTTTTAACAGGTTTAATAAAACAAAACTTAATTTGTAAAAATACAATGTTAAATTAGATTTTAGAAAATATTTTAAATTTGAAAATATGGCATAAATTGTTTAAAAATTTGACTTTCTAAATTTTAACAATCCGTTATTATAATACGCGCTTTTATTTTGTTCTGTTTAGTTGAATTTCTTAATTTTACATTAAAATATATTTTTTTCGTATTGAATTTTGCGTTTTTTAAGTTTTATGGGTAAGCAAGAAAAGCGAAAACGTGAAGGCGAAAGTAACAGCGAAGCAGAAGAGGAGTATGTTGTGGAAAAGATATTAAAGAAACGAATTGTAAACAAACGAGTAGAATATTTCCTGAAATGGAAGGGCTACGATTTGTAAACTTTATAAGATTTTTTCATATTTTATTCCCTTTTTAGGTCAGAAAATACTTGGGAACCTATGGATAATTTAGATTGTCCAGATTTGATCGCAGAATTTGAGAATAACGAACGGCAAAAGGCAGGTGAGTCCAGTAAGCAAAAACCTCTAAAAAACAAAGAAAAGGCAAAGGTATAATAATTGTATTTATTCTCAATAAATAACTGTTAAATAGGAAGAAACTACTTCAAAAGATAAAGAATCAAAGCCATATGGATTTGCAAGAAATCTTCCACCAGAAAAAATTCTTGGGGCTACAGATTCTGGTGGGAAGCTGAAGTTTTTGGTGAAATGGTTAGTTTTTGTAGAATTCTTAATGAGTCTTTTCACTGCAGGCTTTATTTCAGCGTTTGTTAGCATTTCAATAGCAAAGAATATTAATAATTTGTTAAAAATCTACGCAGGTAATGACGCAAATGTTTTAATGTAAAAGAGGTTTCAACATAATTATCGACGTGATGACATTATTTTAGGAATTTTTAGATTTTTACAGAATTTATCTATTTTTGCGTAAACTTTTTACTTAAAACGGTATGCCATTGAAGAAAGGAAAAAATATTCAAAACCTATAAAATCAATTGCATTTTTATTGGATCAAACTATTCAGTAAATTAAGCTTTGAGTTTTGAAAAAATGGTTGATATACATTAGACATTTAATGTAATTTCATGTAAATTGAATGTAAAACATTTTCGAATAAGTGAAGCAGAACAAAACATTTAGGTCTTTCGGGGTATGAATTCACCCCCATGGGTACTATTCAGCTTTATGATACGGTGTTGCTCTGTCTACTACGCAATGATGTGCGTGCACAAGGCACGTGATGTGCAATAAATTTAGATCGTTAAACCTTGAGCCCAATAAAAAGCTCTGTTCAACACTCCAGAGTAATTGCAATGCTTTTTGTATAGCCTGACCAATCGTCTGATTAACATGTGTGGCATTGAGTAGCATAAATATTCATATCCATCTGAACTTAATTTTATTATCGAAGTGCATAATATAGTGATTTGCTGCATCATCCTGTTATCAACAACTAAGTAGTTACAATTATTGCAATTTTTTCATTTTTTCGATTATTGGTTGATTCCT
This sequence comes from Hofstenia miamia, assembly GCA_900660155.1. Taxonomy (NCBI): domain Eukaryota; kingdom Metazoa; phylum Xenacoelomorpha; order Acoela; family Hofsteniidae; genus Hofstenia; species Hofstenia miamia. The sequence goes on along the minus strand of CABFPE010000159.1, from coordinate 919,735 downwards.
CTGGTGGGGGAAACTTGCAATATTTATTTAAAAAATTGTCAGTTTTATTTTACAGCTTATACTCCTTTTTAATTGTCCGCTTTTGGCATTGACGATCCTTTTTCTAGATTTCCAATATTTGGCTTGTTTAGTTATTCGACCCGAGGGAGTTGATAGTGAGCCCAACCGTTGCTGTCGGTCTGCTTCTGTCGATTTAAAACGTTAATCCCATTTACTAAAATTTATTTGTAATCAGATTTAGCTAATAGCCATTAGCTAGCGACGATTCGTCCATTATTAGAAAAAAATATGTTTCGATGTAGACAGCCAAACTGGGAAATTTTGTTTCTAATGTTCCTACTCCATGTATTTTGGAAGTTTATAGCTCATTCGAAAGAGCAGCATTGGAATATTTCAGCTGAAAGCCTTCTTTGGCCGGATACAGCCCGATCAAATTTTTACATGAGTATTTGAACCAGCGATCGAACTCAATTGTGCATATAAATTTAGTATAGTACGCATTAATCGGCCAGAGTGCTGATCGATCAAGTACCCAGTAGTGAATAAACAAACTTGATCGACCAGTACTCTGGTTGATTACTGCTTACTACTGTAGTGGCTTTCACCACAGTAATAGTTGTCAACATTCTTGTAGTGTGATCGCATTTGTAGGACGGAATTGTGCAAGAGATGTGCCAGACAGATAATATAAAATAGCATTTGGATAAAGTTGCTCCAATGTATCCACAGCAGCCTTTACATAAATAGCAGTGTCAGTGACTAAGACAGATTTTGTAAAATCGGCTCCAAAATCTTTGATGATATCGGCTATCAAGTGATTGACAGCAAAACCCAGTTACTGACTTATGTTCAAATAAATAACTTATTGTTGATAGAAACTTACCCTACTAGCACACTTGCATAGCTTTGCTCATTGCGCTTATGTAAATACAAATATTGCATTATTGACAAGGTCTTTATATTTGACTGGTTGGCTGGCTGATTTTGATTGCTGAACGTTGTTGGTGTTTTACTGTTGACATGTACTTCTCTCCAAGAAGCCGCTTTTCATGTTTCACAATGACAAAAGATCCGATGCACATTAGTTGATTAGAACACCTTTTCTTAAACTGTCAAGGAACGTCACTAATAATCGCGTTAATTTTTATTGAATATGGGCTGCCAGCTTTGGCATGTTTATTAGTTAATACGCAATTACTGTAAAAACACACTTTAGCAGTTGCAAAATTTTACATTTTGTCCAGTAGGATACTGTCAAACTTTAATATTAATTTAGCGGAAATTTAACAGGGTGTGCTATTTGAGTGGGAAATTTGCATGTCTATCAGCATCAAATTAGCATATCATAAATGGCTTTATATATGTCGCTCTAGCCCCAAATGTTTTTTTATACATAAAAAATTAATATTAGCAACTCAATCTTAATTTATGGCTAAAATGAATGACTGCGCATCCATTCTAAATGCAAAAGTTCTATTTATCTTTGGTTGCCCTATTTATGAACAATCTAACAGATTTTTGATCAGTTGTAATATCAGGTTTATCATGTAATTAGCTAATAAAAATCATTGATATGAAACCTCTACGATTCCCATGATATAGAAGATTTGCCTCAACTCATGTACTTTGTCCAAAATTATTATTTATTTTAAGTTAAACTAATATTTTTTAGCTTTATTTTTTATAATTGTAGTTAATCTGTTACAGTACATCTGATTGAAATTTCCCTTAACAGTAAATATATACAGTAAGCTGGGTTTGGCAAAGTACTTTCCAATATGGTATAGGGTTTTATAATAATGTAACATCGCTGGTAGTTGTTGCTATTTATCAGCCAGACCTCGCGCTTTTCTTGTTAGTGACTGGTATTTGTAAATATTGTAAATAACTTGTATATATAGAGCAATGCATTTTGTAAATAGAAATAGTTTGAACTGTATTCTCTTTGTGTTCACTAGAATCACACCCCAGTGATTCTACATGGCGACCGTGACAGGACCCTGATGTGATGCAGAACATTCCAATGCCTCTCTGCAAGATTAACCCAATCGATAGGAGTCAGCCGAGTCTACGCCTTAGTTTTTGCATGTTTGAGCAAGGAGCTTGTAATGATGCTGCAAAGAAGATGGTTTTTAATCTCTTGTTCTCAGTCATCGCCAGCCACAATTGATGATGGACATGGTTTCAAAGGTTAAATCTGATGCATCTGATGCCTCTCCACAAGATTAACCCAATCGATAGGAGTCAGCCAAGCCTACGCCTTAGTTTTGCATGTTTGAGTGAAGAGCTGTCAAATGGATCCTTTTGGACCAAATCCTCCTCCATTGGGCACACAAGAAAAGTCGCCGAGTCTGGCTTGGGGCGGCGTGTAACATCGCTGGTAGTTGTTGCTATTTATCAGCCAGACCTCGCGCTTTTCTTGTTAGTGACTGGTATTTGTAAATATTGTAAATAACTTGTATATATAGAGCAATGCATTTTGTAAATAGAAATAGTTTGAACTGTATTCTCTTTGTGTTCACTAGAATCACACCCCAGTGATTCTACAATAACATATTTTTGATGGGCTTATAATTTTTATCAAATTATTACTCTAAGCTATGCAAGATTAGAAATATAGTAATCGATTTTATTTAGGCAACAAGCTACTTTATGCCTGTCTTGTAACTTTCTTGATGCTGTTTAGTAGGCTATATTGTATATTAGAAGCATATATAGTAGGTTTTGCTTAATTATGTCTCATTTAGGAAGGGCTGTGATGAAGCTGATATAGTCTTAGCTGATGAAGCTAATATCAAATGCCCCCAGAACGTTATTAAATTCTATGAAGATCGTTTGACTTGGGTTACAGATGACGACAAATAGTCTTTTTTAATTTGTAACGGTTTTAGTAAGAATTTTTAATGATCACACGTGTTGATGAACTTCAATACAATGTCTTTTGAACATAATGTTTAATAGTTGTATCTAGTATTTTGTTGTGTTCCTCCAGATTAAATATTTTGAATTTTTTCTTTTTTGTTCCTAATTTCCTTTGACCTATTTAAGTGCTTTTTTCAATGTTTGCGTATTTTCATTCTCCTCTTGAAATTTATTTAGTAGATTACTAATAAATACAATCTACGATTACATTGTTTGTCCTAAACGTTTTATTGCATGAAATTTGACCTCTGTTTGTGAATTAATGAACATTTTGTTGTGACATTGCACACAGTTTAAAAGGTGGTAAACATCAAACATGAAATTCAAGTTTTATATTCAGAATTTAGAGTGACGTTGTACAGCAAATTTTGTAACGGCCAATAAAGATAGCAGTGTCAATCTATAATTGAATAAGAATATTGTCTCCAAGATATTAAATAAATTATGAAAATCACTGTCTGCATGCATATTCACTATTGATATCTGTTTGAGTTCAATCACTATAGCAGGCACTATAGTATGGTTATTAATTGTGATTGAGTCACGTAGACTGTAGACCAAAAATGGACCATTTATGTCATGTTGACATCCTGGTGTGATTTGTTGGATTCATATTTAAAGCAGATTGTGATATTTATAGTTACAATATTTGTTAACCAGTACTCCATGGTGATGCCAAATGGCAATATTTTCTTTATTTATAAATTTAAAAATTGTCATTAATTGCATGCTTTCTTCTAGAATTCAGAATTTTACATCTTAAGAATGTAGTAGTTTTTTTAAATTTTAACTGTTGCTGTTAATCAAAAATTTCAATGAATTTTAAAATTTACAGTACAAAAGCAACATTGAAAAGTAAATATATTTATCAGGATATCTAAATGAAGCAAAGACTTATGTTTCACTGGGCAGCATCATCACATGGCTAGTGCATTTGGCCCTTTTAGTCAAATTCACATTGCAAGTTTATTTTCACTCAAAATGGTTGTTTATCAAGAAGTGCTTAAAAGTTGAGTATTGTATGCTGGTGTTTTCTATAAATAAGATGAATAGATTTATAAAAATTTAGTACATAATTGTCTATGTTATATAAACCTACTCTTAAATTGATATTAATATAATTTTTTGTTTTGTATCAATTGATTTGCTGCAACAATTTCATGGACATAGTTTGTTACATTTTTTCATTTGTTGTCAAATTTGTTGAATGTCTACTAGCATTGAGAAAATATACTGCAAAAGAAACAGCTACTGTTCATTGAAAATTCTTCAAGCAACTCAGATGTATCTCAGTGAAAAGCTTTGTTTGAACCAAAAGTGAACATTATTGGGGTTGGGTTTGTCATGGATCAAAATATATGAATAGTTTGTCACTGCTTAAGATCATCAACTGTAAATTAAAAGTAGTGAAGAGAGCTAAGGCCCTTTTCAATGGGACGCCCTGAAGTTCTCGTAACACCTAGGGCTATTTGCCATGTGGGTATGGATTGATTCTACTGAANTCTTTATTTATAAATTTAACAATTGTCATTAATTGCATACTTTCTTCTAGAATTCAGAATTTTACATCTTAAGAATGTAGTAGTTTTTTTAAATTTTAACTGTTGCTGTTAATCAAAAATTTCAATGAATTTTAAAATTTACAGTACAAAAGCAACATTGAAAAGTAAATATATTTATCAGGATATCTAAATGAAGCAAAGACTTATGTTTCACTGGGCAGCATCATCACATGGCTAGTGCATTTGGCCCTTTTAGTCAAATTCACATTGCAAGTTTATTTTCACTCAAAATGGTTGTTTATCAAGAAGTGCTTAAAAGTTGAGTATTGTATGCTGGTGTTTTCTATAAATAAGATGAATAGATTTATAAAAATCGTATTGACAATTTATTTCATGTAAGATTAGAGTGGTGCTGTTGCTTGGGTCATGGATCACAATTTGAAAAATTGCGAGTATATACATTTTCATTGTTTTAATTGGATGAATAGATTTATAAAAATTTAGTACATAATTGTCTATGTTATATAAACCTACTCTTAAATTGATATTAATATAATTTTTTGTTTTGTATCAATTGATTTGCTGCAACAATTTCATGGACATAGTTTGTTACATTTTTTCATTTGTTGTCAAATTTGTTGAATGTCTACTAGCATTGAGAAAATATACTGCAAAAGAAACAGCTACTGTTCATTGAAAATTCTTCAAGCAACTCAGATGTATCTCAGTGAAAAGCTTTGTTTGAACCAAAAGTGAACATTATTGGGGTTGGGTTTGTCATGGATCAAAATATATGAATAGTTTGTCACTGCTTAAGATCATCAACTGTAAATTAAAAGTAGTGAAGAGAGCTAAGGCCCTTTTCAATGGGACGCCCTGAAGTTCTCGTAACACCTAGGGCTATTTGCCATGTGGGTATGGATTGATTCTACTGAATGCTATCTAGTGACGAAATGTTTTTTACAAAACTAAATTGAGCAAATTAATTTTTAGACAATTTGAACAAATGTGATGATTTTTTATTTCTAAGAAAATATTCACCATTACAGGCATTGTTTGCATACACAATTGTTAATATACATTAGCTGACTGATTAGGGTTTACATTGTGTAGTGATGATATATTGCTGACTAAAATTTTGGTATCTGCTAAATTCTCTTATGAACTTACTTTTAAATCAAGGTTTCTGACAACAGCAATTGTTTTGAGGATGATGCTTTAATACTGCAGAGCTGTTCTCCCTTATTTTGTATTTCCCCTACAGCTAAGTTACAATACTTTAGTAAATTTACGTTTAGCTTTGCTTAATTTAATTTAACATTGTTACTAGTTTTAATTTCTTTGTAGAAGAATTCTGTACAACAATCATTTTTCAAAGTTCCCAAGTTTTCATTATAACCTCAAAGCTTTATTTAAGTGTAGTAGGGGGAATGTTTCTGTGGAAAATTAATAAATGTTAAACCTCAATAAAATAGAAACTTAGTTACTTTGTTCTAAAGGAATTTTATCTGTACCAAAGACATGCTACTTGTGAGAGTTTTAAGAATCAATTTTCCTCAAAGCTAGGCATTAATAAGTTAATTCTGAATGATGTTAGCAATTCGAAATTAATATCAATCGAAAATAAAACCTTATCTAACTAATTTATTTTAACACTAAGAATGTTTGTACAAATACCAATAGAACTATATAGCTAGAATAACTCAAGAGATTAAAGACTAATTGGAAGTTTCTAATTTACAAAATTAAATCCAAGTGTAAATATTTTACCTGAGATAGTTCCAATCCAGGTGAAGGGACCAAAACTAAAATTTTGTTGTAGTTACGAAATGAGACCAATGTGACACAGGATAGTTGTTTGAAAAATCTGTTAAGATTTCTGTGTTTCTTAAATTTCTATGTGTCTTTTATACACTATATGACAACACCATCTAACTGATTGGGTATCCACAACTTTTATTAATTTTATTTCAAAAATAGATGAAATTTTGGTAGTTGGAATGCATTATTGATGCCTACTTAGATTTGTTTGTTTCCTGAAGGAGGCACTAGTTATACCAATGCATTCCTTTGAAAATTGAATGCTAATAACTTGAAGTCATTGAGCCTCTACCATATATGAAAGTAGCCCTTATGAACCACCAATTTATCTTTTTAGTTACAGTCCCCTTTCAAGTCAAGTGAGGTACATCCCATTAACTGTTTACGAAAAACAGAATTATTAAATCAGGAATTAAGATTTACAAAACAGTTTTAGAGTTAGGAATTTTTTTCATAAATTTTTGAAATTCCATGTTCATCATATATGTAAAAGATATGCACATGACAACTGATTGTAATTTAATTCAATAATAATAATTTAATTCAATATGCTGCAATAATAAATCCATGCACATGGCAATTGAATTTATAGAATTAAATTGTAACAAATTATGTACATATTTCAGGATGCACAGGTTGCTTATAAATGAAGATAAAACAGAATTTTGTAACTAAAATTAATTATGGTGTTTCAGCCTTAACTCTTAATCTCAATAATACTAGCATTCTGGCTAGATAATTTCAAGTGCTTAGTAGTTTTTGATTCTAAGCTAAATTTGAATTACCCATTGGTATAAGAAACATGTCAATGATAGGAATGCAATTACAAGGTTGTGCAATAATATAATTTTTTCATGCAAATATATTATTTACTGATATAAAAGATGCTTTTTTAAGAAACTTGATGTGCAATTAAAATGGGCAGTTACAAAGACTACTAAATAACACCTGGACGCGAAACAAAATATTTAATTTGACAAGTGGCACTCGATTGTTTAAATAAACGTCTCGGAAAATTACAAGTTTTGAAAGAATTAATAATAATTACATGTAAAACTACAATACAAAAATAAGCTACTCAAAACTTTAACTTTTCGGCACCATTTTTTATTTAGCAGTATGATCTTTTACAAAATTTTTAATAAACAAATTAAAAATTTTTGATATAAATATAGTATGCATATGTAGATGCATGCATACAAGTTGAACTACCCAAACTACAAAAAATTCTGAGGATTTCAGGTAGTTAACAACTGTGTTGTAAATAAATCTCTTTTTTGCTTAGATAAAAGAAAATAAGTTTTTAACTAATCATTTCGAAATATTTGATTAAAAATAAGAAAGCTTGCAGAAAAGGTGAATGAATATTTTGATGATTTTTTCAGTCCTCCACAATCCAGAATATTAAATAATTTGAAAAACGTTAAAATTGTCATTTGTTTCTGCAATTAACATATTTTGACAGCCAGTGCAGATTATTTTTTTCACATGTTTTTTAGCAACCCAACCAGAAACGTAATACAATGTTCCATAATCATCTTCAAAAATATCATCTAAATTAATTATCAGAAGATTATTTAAAATAAATTCATCATTGCATAGCTCATTGTAAATTTCTCTAGAAAGTATAGTTTGCTCAATTTCTTTTAGAATAGCTAAAAGTCTTAATTTCTTTTCACCTTCAAAGATTCCCTTGTATTTGTATGTATGTTTGTATATTTTTGACGCTATTCAGATAAATTATCAGTTTTTAATTGTCAATATTTATCTGAATAAAGAATATCTTATCTTATATTCTGCCAACAAACTACTTTTATTAACTATTTCAAAACTTCTTTAATAGAAATTGTACTAATCCTGATGCTCAATATTATATTATGTTAAATATATAATAAATAAATAAATCACAAGAATTATATTGCATTCTTGAAACTTTTGTGACATCAAGTACATAAACTGCAATTTCCAATGATTTTAGATTATCCAGTTTCAACAATAACACTGTAGATTTTTATATTTTACTAGAAATCTGTGAATTAAAATAATCAGATTCTGCAAATATTGGTAATGATTTCATTGCAAGCAGTAGTAGCATAGGATACGCATGATCTTAATAAAAAATGAGCGTGCTTTGCTGAAATCAATTACATCTGCACACAAAGAACAAACTTTCTGAAGTCTCTAACACTGAAGTTGCAGTCATTGGTGATAAACAAATGCAGATAAATCCAAAGGGTTGCAACAAGTTCATGAAAACGCAATCACCAGAAAACCACATTACTAAGAAGCCGAATCACCCCAAACACAAATTGAGATTGCACCCAAAATTTTTCGGGAGACATTAATATTCTTATCATAGGGTCTACATATCAACCTCAACACCTGGGTTCAAAGCCTTGAACAAGGGGCACATTGTCACCGTCAATTCTGATCCTGGAACAAAAATAGACAATATTTTTCACACTCTACAACATTATGCGCCCAACAACAATATAAAAAACGTCCACAACACTGCCAGCCGAAATTATATGATGCAGAACATTGCTGACAATTGTAGGCAGGTTAAAATCCCCACTGGTGAACCTGCATTATTTCAAATTATTTACATTCTCACAAAGAAAGCCACAGAAGTTTCATTTTCTTTCACCAAAATAATACATAACTAAATTAAACAGTTTTTAAAATCACTACTACTTTTATACTATTTATTTAGAATATCACCCGTTACCATCATCTATTACCACTACACGCGACCTAATTAAGCAGTTAAAAAATGAAATGAAATATCTATATTTTTACAATATAAAATACTGTTTACAACTCTGAATAGCGGCAAGTAATAGAAATAAAGGAACAAAACAAATACACAAATAATATTTACAAAAATATTTATAATTACTAGTTTCGGCTATGGAAAATTTAGGTTAGATGCTAGTCTATTGAATAATCACTATTATAAAATTTAAAACCTCGCCATTTATATTCAAGCCTTTCCTTTGTAAAATTCAGAAGTATTTTTTAATTTCGTTTTTGAATACTCTTAATTAATTTATTTGTTTTATAGATTTAGGTAAATTATTCCATATATGTATTGATGTGTTGAGAAATGAATTTTTCATTATTTAGAATAGAATATAGAATAGAATTTCTTATTAAGTGTAGTACATTGGCATAATTATACACCTCAACAAAAGCTGCTAATACTACACTTAATGCGTCAATAACAACATAAAATACACAAAAACTAAAAAAACATAATAACAAAAAACATAGATTCGGAATTATCAGTTTACCCAGTTTATTGCTAATTAATGATATCTTTTAAAGAACTGAAATCTTTTCCATGATGTAGAACCTATTTTAGGGATATATTGTTTAAGGAGGTAGTTATTAATTTGATTTTTAGTATTAATTCGCTTTTTGATTCGCTTTATTTCAATTAGTAAGTTATTCCATAGATCAACTGCTGAGTTTAGAAATGAATTTTTAAGAAAATGGTTCTTGGACTTCAATTTACTGAATTTGGATGTCCTCGAATGATAAGTTGAGCACGCATATAGGGGAAATTGCAGTTTACTATAAGGTGAGCGCTGATTTGAGATATCCCAAAATATTATTAATGAAAAGTATCTTATGAAATATGAAGCATCATTAATACAATATAAACGTTTTCCATTCTTAGTAGAATAATTTTCGTCATAAATATTAGCTGCCCATTTGATTTGTGAATCAATTTTATTTATTAATGAGTGGTTTATGTTATTAAATAAGATATTACAGTATCTGTAATGACTTAGTACTAGAGAGTTAACTAACATTAATTTCATTTTTGCATTTATAAAATTGCCTACGCAATAGTTTTAATTCCCATTGCCATTTTGCGTAACACTATGCGTATGTGATTTGAATAGTTTAATTTATTGTCAATTCTTACTCCAAGATATTTGAAAGTTTCAACTTGAGCAATTTTTGACCCCGAAAAATTTAAAATACGTGATCGATGATCTTTATTAAATGGAGACATAACACAGAATTCTGTTTTAGTGGGATCATGGCCAATTCAAGATTGCCATGGTGGGATTTACAGTTAAATTAAGAATATTGAAGTATCTTAGCTATTGAGATAGATTTTTTTCTAATTTACTAATCGACGTTTCTATTTGATAATCATATGTGTATATACATGTATCGTCATCATACTGTACTATTCCGCAATCATTGCTTAAACTGCAATTTATATCATTAGCATACAACGAAAAGAATCGAGTTGTTATAGAGATAAGTGTTAATTTGGTCAAATATTAGTTTTTCGAAAATTTTTGCAAAAGGGGAGATAATTTATATAGGCCGGTAATTGCAACATCTTAAAGGGTTATCTTTTTTATATATGGGAGTAACATTAGCTAATTTTAATATTGATGGAAAAGTATTTAGATTTATGCAGTAAAGGACTAACGATGAATTTTGCACACTCTTTAATACACCATGCCGATATTTCGGAAGGTCCGCTTGATTTATTGGCCTTTAGCTTAGCTATAGCTTTAAGAACTTCATATCGGGTCACAAATCTGNGATTATTATCAAGATAAGATCTCCAATTTTCAGTAGCGTAAAGTAAGGCATCAGAGGAGGAGTGACCTTTGCGAAAGCCGAGTTGTTATAGAGATAAGTGTTAATTTGGTCAAATATTAGTTTTTCGAAAATTTTTGCAAAAGGGGAGATAATTGTTATATAGAGAGCCCTAATTTTTAGGGTTCTATGATTATGTCTAAGCAATATTTTAGCGGATAGAAAGTTGGATTTGTGGTATGGAACAATATTATTAAATATTTTAAAGAAAGTAGTTAATATGTTTTTATAATAATGCGTTGTGGATTTAGAAACATTTTTGTTAATTTCTTGATTTCTGTATTTCTGTTATATATATATATATATGATTAGTAGAAATCTATAAACACAAAAATAGAATAAAAAATCCTTAGGTTTTCTAAACATTTACCTTAGAAACCATATCCGTACAAATAAATGCATAAGTATCTGCAAGATACAAAGTTCAGCATGGCAGAAGTCGTACACAACAATTTCATGCAATGGCTGGAACAGACTTCCTCAGGAAATTAGAAGTGCTGAATCATTAAATATTTTCAAAAGGAAATTAAAACAAAATCTACTTGCACACCAAAAAATCTTAGGTACCTCAAAACGCTTAAACACCTGGCAAAACGTATTATAGTGTAGTTTATAATTTTAAATGTGTTTGTAATGTGTGTGTGTATTTTTAATGTGGCATATTTTTAATCAATTTTATTTTAATGTGTTGTAGCTTAGTTAATTTTAATTGTACATTGTTTGTGTATATATCTTTGTAAATTTGTATATATGTAAATACTAATATGAATTGCAAAATTGTATATGTGCAGCAATGTGCAAAAATTAACAGAATATAGCTATTGAAGAGTTATTTCCAAAATTTCCCAGGAAGACTGAGAGCTTTCCTTAGGACACTATCAGTTCCTAACAATGCTGCCTTCTGTGCTACTGCCCCTCCGCACTTTGGTATTCCCAATTCCTCCAAGTATCTCTTATGCTTGTTACTCACTGATCCTAGTGCTCTTACTGCTACTGGGACTACTTCAACCTTCTTTAACTTCCACAGCCTTTCTATTTCCTCTTCCAATTCCCAGTACTTGTCAATCTTCTCTTTCTCCTTGCTTTCAACATTCCTGTCCTTTGGTACTGCTATGTCTCTAACTTATCAATTCTTTCTCTTTGTCTACTACTACTATAACTGGCCTGTGTGTTTCTAGCACATTGCTCATTGGTATGTTGAAGTCCCACAGTATCTTAACCTTCTCATTTTCTATGATGCCCTGCGACTTGTGCTCATACCACATGCTTCCTGCTTCTAATACATGCTGCCTATTTAATCATCAGTGTACCATCATTCTAACTTATCATGCATGAACTTTAACTCATTCTGCACCAAATTCTCACACCCTACCATCAGATGATCCACTGTCTCACACTCTTCTGTCTATATGCTTCTTCACATAATTTGTTCATATTGCTTGCTCTTGTGCTGCCATCATCAGTGCTTCTGTTTCTCTTTTTAGTCCTGCCTTCTTTAACCATTTGTTGCTCTCTTCTCTGTCAAACTTTTTTGTGTTCCTCAAGCACTCTCCTTTTATTCCCTTCTGCCTATACCTTGTTT
>CABFPE010000159.1:870878-883727 GCA_900660155.1 Hofstenia miamia | reverse complement strand
GCAGTGTCTTCAGTTGCACTGGTAAATCAAAACCTGCACTTGAAAAGCATTGTGAGGTGAAGTTTTGTCATGTTTTAAAGTTTGTTTCTTTCGTATCAAAGAACTCTTTGTTCCCTTTCGCTATTAAGAAAAAGGTGATTGTGTGTCTTAGACTCTTGATGGATTATGCGCTTTATAAAAAAGTCAAGTTATATGTTGCGTTTATAGACTTTTCCAAGGCATATGACCGTGCCCCGAGGTCTTGCCTTGTACGGGCTTTGAAAGCTCTTGGATGCGGAGTCGTCTTGCTATGTGCCCTGTATGAAGATAAACAACTTGTGCTTAGAGCGGCAATCATTAGTGTTACGTTTGGCGTGAAACAGGGCTCACCTTCTTCATGTTTTTTATAAAGTAAATCCTTTAATACGCGAACTGAAACTGAAATGTGGAAATGACGGTTTTCTCAGCACCTTACACTGCCTCCTATTAATAGACGATACCATAATTTTGTCTACCACCAAGGATGTTTTTATAAAAAAGTTAACTATTCTTGATTAGTTCTGTGATAAACCCGGTATGCAGATTAATGAAAGGAAGACTAAATTCATGTTTGTGAATGGTGAGCTTCAGGACAAGGAGGATATTGCTCTTGGCTCTTTAAATATGAAGCATTGTCTCTTCTACGTATATCTCGGCAGTGTATTCAGTTGCACTGGTAAATCAAAACCTGCACTTGAAAAGCATTGTGAGGTGAAGTTTTGTCATGTTTTAAAGTTTGTTTCTTTCGTATCAAAGAACTCTTTGTTCCCTTTCGCTATTAAGAAAAAGGTATTGGTCGCAGCTCTGCTTTCTGCAATCCTCTATAGTTGTGAATCTTGGCTAACGAATAGCTTGAAACCTGTGCAATTGTTGTACATTAGTGCTATCAAGACATTATTGGGTGTAAGACGCACGACTACTAACGACCTTTGCCTTGTTGAGCTCGGTCTCCCCTCAATTAGCGGGTATGTGAAGGACGTGCAGTTCAAGTACTTCAAACGAATTCTCACATCTAGGAATGACATGGTGAACGATCCTTTTATTCTCGTGTGCAGATCCTGCAACACCTCAAATACACCGTGTGCCCGTTACTTAAGAGCTATCATTGAATCGGATGGAAATTTCATGGAGAAGGACTTAGATAATCTTAAAGATAAAATCCGTAGCTCTAATCGGTCGAAAGTTGTAACTTATAATGGATTAAACCCCGATCTTGCAGTTCATAGAATGTACTCATCGCACGTTCATAGTGATCTTGAAAGGATAAAAGCTTCTAGGTTACGTTTGTCATCGCATAGCCTGGCAATCGAATCCGGCAGATGGGCTCGTATAGCCCGGCAAGATAGGTTGCAGTGCAATTCAAACAGAATCACACATTGTTTGTGAATGCCCTCTAACCGAACATTTGAGGGATAGTTATAAGTTAAATTTTTCTGTTCTGAACAATTTTTTCAATGTTATCCTGCAGACGTGTGCAGTTATATTACCAAAGCTCTGGCTATCTTTGGTCAATGATATTTCTGTGTGATCAAGGACTATAATCTGCCTCATATTTTGTCATTCTGTATTTTTCGGTCGCGACTATCTCGTATATTCTGTTACATCTGATTATTTATCAATAAATATATATATATATATATATATAAGGAAGAAATCACTTTACACAGCGTATCTATAATTTTTTAGTTAAATAAACAGTAATATTTATTTTTTCTGTAAACAATCAAAGTTTAAAGAATTTTTTTGTCAGCAAATATTGTCGCAACATATTGCAACATACTAAATCAATAACAGAACCATTTGTTAATGGCGATTAGGGAAATACACTGTGTCAAGGGTAAATTTTCCCTTAGATGCGCTGTGTAACAAATTTGAAGAGTTTTGCCAAAAATACGTTGACCCAACATATATATATATATATATAATTATTATATGTCGCTATGTACGCTTAAAAAATTATATATGTCGCTATGTACACATCGCAAAATTTATATATGTCGCTATGTACCAGCAAGATTTTTTGTTGTTTAAAAAATTGTAATGATAATATGATAATCACGCCCTCAGTGGTCTCAATGGATGTACAGACTCCTATTTGAAACCCTGTTTTGGAACAAACACAAATTTTATTGAAAAGAGCAGCCTAAGTACGGCTCTATAATTACTCAAAAATTTAGTAAATAATTCAGCCGGAAGTTGGCTAACTTATAGTGTATTGCACAAACATTGTTCGAATTTTAATAAATATAGCGATTCACAAACAACCAATGTCATGCAGCAATTTTTTCTGCAGATTTCTACTCATTATTTTTCATATGTCGCTATGTACGCCCCAATATGTCGCTATGTACACTTTTTTCGAAATTTGTAGGTACATAGCGACATATTATAACTATATATATATTTATATTTTTAATTATATATATTTTTCATGGCATCACGATACTAGAAATTGCTATTAAAACATGTTAGTTGTAATTGAATTTAATATTTTAAAAAGTTCCCCTAGCAATCGATTTGAAATGTTTCATATATTTTTCCTATTAGCATGCACCAGTAACAAAGACAACCCAACTATTATTTGAAGAATAATTATTCTGAGTTAGTTCTCGGCATGTATTATCTATCTACAGAAAAGAAATTACTGGTTTTAAAAGCTTTAACATGTTCAAAATAGTTCTCTATCCTACTGCTTAAAAAAATAAAATTATTTTTCTAGAATATGCTTCAGAGGAGGTTTTGAAAATGAATACCAAAATATGCATTAGAAAATTTAATTATTTATTCCATGCTTCTTCCAAAACTTTTCCTATACTTATGATTTTATTACAGAACTTATTTTGATGTAAGGTTTTCAACTGTGTTTAAGATATACTTCAATAATAATTGGAAGATGCATTAAACATATTTAAAATCACGTATTAAATAACACTTGCAAAATTAATGCTCAAAGAACCCTTTAATGGAATAAACATGTAATAAAAATTGTGCAAGAATTAACTGCTATCACATCAAAAACTAGAAATCTACAATATATTATTCATAGTTTTAGTATCATTCCAAAATATTTGAAGTATTATTGTGAGAATTTTTGCAATTACTCTGTTACAGAAATTAAAAAAAATATATATTTTTGAGTTCGTGGGGAAGTTTTTTCGCATAATATCGAAAAGGGTTTAATTTTCTTTTTACAGAATAGAAATATCGTACCGTGATGCTATGTAAATATAAAATGAGACCGAAACTCAAGCATGTTAATAAGCAGACCACAATCTCCCATATACCAAAGTTTCAGGCTATTCCCTTAATTCTTGCAAGATTTATTACGAAATAAATTTTGCCTTTAAAATTAGTATGGGGAAAGTACAGAGCGGACCCAATAATTACACAAAATTGTTTAAAGCGGACAGAATAATTACAAAACCGTACATAGCGGGCGAAATAACAATAATAATAATAATAATAGTGAGTTAAAGCAAATTTATTGCAAAATAAATAAAATATAAACAAAAACAAAAAAAGCAATACTACAAACTACTATAAATTGTAAATATGTATTATACTAATTGTGCAAACGAATAAAGCTATTGAAGAAAAAAAATGTATATATACTGATAAATATGCATTATTATTTAAAGAGCGCAGATTTTAAATGAAATATATCCATGGATTTAATTGATTTGATATTCCCAATAGTTATTGTTTAGATAATAAAAGTTCTTTAATTTTCGTCAGAAATGTTGATGCTTTTGTGCCATTTGTTCTTGGGACTTAAATCATAATTTAGAAACTTTAAAAAATGACCATTAATACTACTATGTAACTTGTGATTTCTCACTGATTTTGATATAATTGCTTTAAGAAAATAATAATAAATTACTTTATTAGCTGCTGAAGGCAAGCACTACAAAAATATAAAAACAAGTCAAGTTTTAATGCAACGAGTACAGTCAAAGGAGATAAAGTACGAGCAAATGGAAGTGTAGGCTAAGTTGGAGAAGAGCTTAGTAAAGAGGAAATACGTCAACGATTTCTCTAAGCTCAGCGGAAGGGGAAAGAAATCAATGGCTGTTCGAGGTTGAGAGTCAATATGCAATTAGCTGCAATACAAGCACGATTAAAAACAAGTGAAGGGTGCGATGCTTCTTGGGACGATGAATGGAGAAAGTGACAACATCATCAGAACGAGTGGAGTGAATTAGAGAGTTTTATGGTAGCAAAAAGATATATTCTGAGGAGGAAGATATTTTTGTTAGGCTACCAAAGAATAGAGTTTTTCAAGAACGTGTTTGAATGTGAGAAATGTACCTGGCGATTTATAATCAAAAGACGCCCATAAGAGCGATCCATACTGAAGTGTAGAATTAGGAAAATCAACACTGTTAGCAACAGAAGGGTGAAACAAGGTTTTAGTAATAAAAATGAACTCAACAGGAGACTGCAAGAAGTTTTAATAACTGAGATGATGCACAATATCGCAAATGGCGAAAAAACGGCCAAAATTGTTTTTATTGAAAAACAAACGCAAAAATTACCTATTCAAAATTTTAAAGCTCTAGCTGTAGACAATAATGATCTACATATAAAATTCAGCTAAAACGTGGTATGCATCTTCGTCTTCATTTTCCTGTATTTCTATCAAGGATAAGGCTTCTTCCAACAGAGAAATCTCGTCATTTCTCGGCTTGGACTCTTTCCTGCTGCTAATAAGAGGGTCGCTTAAAACCAAAAGCTGTTTGATCTAATCCCGTAGACATCTTTCTTGCATAGTAAAGCGAGCATTTCGCATTCGTGCACTCCTGTGCCTCCTCAGAATTAGATCCTATGGGCAAAAGATGGCTTGAAGTTTCGTCCGCTCCATGAATAAGGACTTGGTGCACACTTGTAGGCATGTATCCGCTTATAAAGGCATACAATATACCTACATAATCACTATTTAGACTGTACATTGTAGTACTTGTATGTATGACACCTCCTGATTTATAAAGAAGTATATTAACTCCATACTAAATTAGGCAAATTGAGTGGAAATTGAGTATTACATTTACTCGTAATTGTTGTGTTCCAGGAATTTAACTAGTTTAATTTAAAAATATGAATTTCCCAATTATACATTTTATTAGGCATACTTACTTGTTCCTGAAATGCTTCTTCAGTACAATCAATTTGCAGCACAACTGGAATTTCGATCCAGTCTCTTATTTGTTAAAAATCTTTCAACCATTCAGGAATTCTCTTCATAAAATGTTTAGACTTTACACTTGAAATTATGCAGTGTTTGCGTGAACTTTTTTCTTTCAGTGCTAAAACTAAATTTGTATAAATCTAATATTCTTTGCATATTTGTTCAAATAAACTTTCGGGGAATTCTTCGTTTTTAAATCTGTCTTGTATTAGCGAATGGATCAAAGGTAACTTTTCAATAGAAAGTGGCATTGTCATCGTAGTTATGTCACCTGTGACCTGAGGGGGGGGTTATTAAATATATGTAATTAATCCCGCTGCGGTTCCTTTTATATAGGCGCAATGATTGCACAATGTTATGAAATTTATGACGTATTGATTTCACAGTTTTATGTATGCGCCAATTAAATGCGCATTATTTAAAACGCTTGCAAATTTGCGCAGGATTTTTTTCCAGCCCGTAAAAGTAGAAAGGTCATACTATCACTGGACATTTTTGGCAAAACGGCTAATACAAATGTGAGATTTGTGAGGGGATGAGAAAGAGAACAAATCGGGAAAGCAGGGAGTTGACAGGAAAAAGTAGTAACAACGATGTGATTAGGATAATTATGGCGATGAGTAAGCAGTGGAACAGACTGTTTCGAGGCAGGCGGCAGCACAGGAGTGGGAGCAACAGCAGGTTAAGAACGTGGGACAGTATGATTGTGACGATTAGGAATGGACCTTGAAGCGGAAGCACTGTAGGATTGCATGGACGAGACATCAGAGGTTAGTTTAGCGAGAAGGTCTGACAATGATGACAAGACAACATTGGAAAGACTAACGTTGGAAGACTGGGAGGAGACAGCTTGGCGAAGCAGTGAGATAATGACTTCTTTCTTCAATGCACCAACCACAGAAACAAATTGGACATCGGTAAAATCTAATTTTGCTATATATATATTATATATATACGTTTTAAATATTCATTAGAATCGGTTGTTAGGATATTCTTAAAATCAAATTTGTAGAAAAGTAAGAAATTGTTTATCACGATTTGATGTTTATGGGAATACACTTCTATCCCCTAATTAACAACTCCAATGTTTTTAATGTTGTCAACACTTGTACAGTATCAGTCCGTCCTTTTTCGATACTGACATCAATATCTTTTGATATTGTCCAACGTTTTTCAAATACCATGAATAGGAAGAGTGGTTCGCGAATGGGTTTTTTCTCAGCTTGAATTGTTTTGCTATTTTACATTAGATATCTTAATATAAACGACTTTCTTATAGCTGGTTCTTTCAGAGAATTTGTAAAACTAAATTGCACAATAAAATACTTTTTTTACTATGTGCTAGGATGTTTTGTATTTTTAGAATGGCTGAAATGCAGTCATCTGGCATTTGGTATGAAAAAGATGTGGCCAGTGCTATTGAAGAATCCAAACGACGTAATGCGGTTTTTATTGTATTTATACGGGATGCAGAAGGCATTATTGCTGATTCATTTGAAAAGAACATTTGGAATACATCCGCAGTTAAAGAGAAAATTTTACAGTCGAATGCAGTAGCAATCTGTATCAATAGTGGAACTGAAACATGTCGGCAGTTTGTTCAGTTTTATCCTCTTACTTCAGTGCCAGCCACGTATTTTATTGCTACAAACGGTGTCGCACTAGACGTTATTACGGAGGCTTCGTTAACTTTGGAGGCCTTCTTAGATCGATATGAGGCTGTTCTACAAAAGCACGTCAAATCCTCTATACCATCAACGGGTAATTGAAATCCTAGCAACTCCTATATTGTTTTTAATTAAAATTGTCCAGTGCATGTTTGTTTGTTTCTAATCCCGGATATTTCGACTGTCTAAATGAATTTCGTTTGTACGGTAGAATTGCTTTATAGCGTTCAGAAATAAATTCCGTGGCCAAATCTTTATCTTTTCAATTGCGAACGTCTAATTTTAATTATGTTTGCTTCCCAGATGTTGATACAATCACCACTGAACACTTCATTTTGCCAAATTACTTCTCATTATGCGTAGTTATTAATTAGTGACATAATAAATTTTGTATCATGTCTGTTTTGTAGAGCGATTAGTGAATCTAAACAAGAGCCCCAAAAAGTTTTATCACGAATATGTTTGGTATCTCATTACATGCATGGCAATTATGAATAGTATATTCAATTGAAACTGAAATTCAAATTCAAACTGAAACTAAGTATGCTGAAATGAAATGATATCAAATCTGAAACTGAATTCTAACTGAAACAAATTTGTTATTTAATTTCCAGATATTAATTTAATTTAGTGTATTTTTGTGGCAAATAAAATGTAAATACTTTGTGCGATCTCGTGAAATCGTACTAAAACATGTTTTTGATGGCTCGGATATTTTTTCTCTTATAACTTTTAGGACATTTTTATCTTTAGACAGTTCAAAAATTCAAAAAAAAATATTAGATCTATTTACGACATTATCACCAGAAATTATGGAAATTCTATTATAATTTGTCTAAATTTTCTCTTAATTTTTAAGGTTTAATAACATTAGAATTAGTGACTTGGTATATACAATAATGATCTAAAGTAGGGCTGTGCGGGAAGGCATTTCTAATACCGTAAAAGGTTCATATGTACACTTAAAAGTTAAATTTACAACGACTACATTACTAACTCCAAGCATAAATATTAGCAAAAGCTATGCAAAATTTAAATTCAATTGTATTTCCCAAAAAATGATGAGTGACTATTTGACGTTGTTACCTAACAGCTAGCTTCGTTTGATGGTAAGGGTTGTGTTGGTATTGGGAGCAGTTTTACAAATAGAATTGGGATTGAGTTTAAATAATGCGTTTCAAAAGGTTTATAAACATTTAAAGGCAAAATGCTAATAAAGTTTCAATAACAAAAATGTAATGCTATAACATTATCGCTTAACAATTTACCCTTTATTGTTATTGTTTACCCATACCCGCCCTACTCGCGGGTATACTACCTGTGCCTATTCAGCCAAAATCTAATTCTAGTTTGTCATTGTAATTAGTAAGTGTAATTAACTTAACAAATATGTGTTTAAAACACCGCCATTTGAACTGCATAAAAATAATTTAGGCGAAAACTGAAACGGGCGAATTTTTGCACTGAACATGAAATGGAAATTAATTGAATTGAAACTGAAATTTTCCGCGTTATAATTCAGTTGAACACACTAGTTATACATTGAAGAATTGGTTTTTTTAGCAAATGGAGCAAATATCACATCACAATCACCCAATGAAGACTATGTTTCACAACGTCTTGCTGAAGTGAGGAAGAATAAGGAGAAAGAGGAGCTTGCTAAATCACGAGCCCAGGAGCTCGAAAGAATAAGGCAATCACGTGAGCTTACTAAAGGCAAAGCGGAAAGCCAGCGCCGTCAAGCACAGGAGGCTATCGAAGAACGTCGAAGAGAAAAACAAGAAGATGCAGCCGCCAAACAGCGGATTTTGGAGCAAATTGCTCGTGATAAAGCAGAGAGAAGCGAACGCTTCAAGGCTAAGGAAAGGTATTCGTACTTTAGTAAACATTTTATATAAGAGTTGTACTATTGGCTTTGGAAAATAAGACCCACATGTATCCCTACTTTCGCGATTAGTATCTAATGCTTCTCTGAATATGAAATGTCCAGTAAATAACAGCATTGTTGTCTTTCCAAATTTGAAACAAAGTTTAGCTCGTATTAAGAAATCTCCACAGTAATAATGTACCCGACAAAAAAATGCTTAAGAATCATAATTATAGAAGGCTTTATTTTGTAAAGTTCCTGGTTATATGTCTGCAATAATTCAAGGAATTGAGTCGTGGGGTCTTTTTTATTCGTGAGTTTTAAATTTCGGGTTCGAATTTTTTCAATTTCGTAATTAACTTTTTATTAATAGTCGTGCTAATATCAAATAATTACCATGCTTAGTAGAATTTTTTAGTTCCTAGCATGTTTTTATTTAGAGAAGAAGCAAAAAATACTGATAAATTACCAATTAACAGTTCTAGTTCCAAAAGCACAATAGAAACTGATCTCAGCAACACTCGGATACAGTTTAAGTTTGCAGATGGTTCTTCGTGTACAGAAACCTTCTCGTCGAGTCAGCCGATGTTGATTCTTTTCGAATACCTTTCTGCCCAGCGTAGTATACATACTTGTTCACTGGCAACGGTTTACCCACGAAGAGTTTTTCCAAATACAGAAACAAGAACGTTAGAAGAATTGCAATTAGCGCCTGCTTCAGTACTTGTAGTTTTGCCTGGAAAAAATAAATCACCCACAGTTTCTACATCACCCAGCAACAAGTAATTCTTCCATTTTTTATAGAATACTTCGAATTCAATATATATTTACAACAAAAGTTATAAGCGGTTTGAGTTTCATAAAGAGAACATCGTGGGTATAAATAGTAAAGTAAATTTGTAATATAACTTGTGTTAAATGGGTTTTCTTTGCTGCTTAAACACATTTCATACTGCATACTTGTAGTTGGATTTTTAATGATTACTTGTAAATTTTTCATTACATAGTGTTTTTTTTGTAATGAGTGAATAAATTTCAGTCTACGTAATAGTTTGCTTATAATGACTTATATACTGATATTTAAGTAAAATACTATTTTTAGATCTTTGACTACATATATCTTGGCTCCCTTCGTAGCTGTGTGGGCACTTTTAGTTTGTTTTTTTAACAGCGTTTTTGGAACCAGGCCAGCTGAGAACTCGGGTGTGCAAAGTGAATCATCAAGAAGAATGACTTCTCCCCGGGACAATGTGCGCCAGAGACGCTTCCAAACCAAAGGAAACATTATGAAGCTGGGTGACAGACCCGATGATGACGATGATGAAAACAACACTTGGAATGGAAATTCTACCCAGCAAATGTGAATTATAAATTGCTCCCATTTCTTAATTTATATCATTTTAGTATGTTACCAATGCGACTTTAGAATTTGTAGTTGCAATCAACTTTTATTTCTCATGTGTAAAATACATATTGGTTAACGTTTTTATTGTAATTCAAGTTTTATATAATTCCTGTGACTTACAAAATCATACTTTAATCATGGAAACTATTTCCCGTTTAGAATCCAATAATCAAGAAGTAGAAATTTAACAGCTTAAATGAATTCCTAATTGACACCAAAGCAATTTTGGGAAATATTGTAAAAGGAAATTTTTGTGATTTGCTTTTTTTGATTTTTTCGTAACTGAAGCAGTTAATACAAAATAGCAAGTATATCTAGGCAAGGTTGCACTAGAAAAGGAGCAGGGTAGATCCGAGTGTTAGGATTATATCAGCTAGTAGTTGGTTTTGGTCGTAATATTTGATCCGATGAAAAATCAAACAAAATATTCATAAAATCATAACAAATATTTTTTGAGGATCAACTTAGTTTTTTACATATTTGTTTATCTAAAAGTGTATTCTAATTTGTGAAGTTTTCATTTTATATTCAACATTCTTAAAATATTCTCTAATTCTGTGATATGTAGTTTAGACCGCCGATTAATAAGTGTTCTAACTTCTTAGGATTTTTTAAAACATCCTTAGAATTCCACTTTTT
The DNA here is from genome assembly GCA_900660155.1 of Hofstenia miamia. Taxonomy (NCBI): domain Eukaryota; kingdom Metazoa; phylum Xenacoelomorpha; order Acoela; family Hofsteniidae; genus Hofstenia; species Hofstenia miamia. The sequence goes on along the minus strand of CABFPE010000159.1, from coordinate 872,946 downwards.
TCATATGGTGATTAGAAGTTATTTAACAGTGCACCACACCGGTTTGTTTTAAGCAGTTGTTAACAAGGTTTTCAATGTTAGCGGAGTGCGGCCGGTCCGATGCCTGCCGGTGGTCCGTGGGCTAGGGCGGGTTGAAATCTTAACGGGCTGGCATAGAGAAAAAAGATAAAAGTATTGTAAGTCTATTCTGCTTACAATATCTCTGTTTACAATTCTGTTTGCTATATCTCAAATGACAACTTTACTATATCTCAAATCTACCACAGGTAAATTTAACGCTGATAATTCAAGTGTTACTAATACAAATTATTCGATTATCTGAATTTTAATATTTTAGTTGATATCAATAAGATCAGATTAAGAAAATATTTATCCATATAAATATTGACAATTAAAAACTGGTGATGTATCTGAATAGTTTCAATAAATATACAATACTAAAAATTACACCCAATACATTACCTGGATCGGTGGTTTCCAAAAATGAGTTCGGTTTTTACATCTAAAAAGCGCGGTTTCGGTTTTGGAATATAAATAACATGTGTCGATAGAAAACTTTATTCAAGAGATACATATCCTTCTAAAGTATATTTTCATAACACTAAATAAATTTGTTAATCTAGAAATCTCAATTACACTTCAACCTGACCATCATTTTGGCGTTTGCTATAAGAAGGCTGCAATAACATTCTAGACGGCTGCTTCTGCTAAAAACTGATTTGAATTTTTCCTCTTTGCTCGGTTTCAGTTTGAGTAAGGACTGCGGTTTCGATTTTTTCAGCATTCCACCGAGCCTTATTAAATTGTTAAAAGTAATAACCATATTGTAGAATTTGTATCCCGGCCATAATTGATCTGAAATATACTTTTCCTTAATGTAAAATTTAATGTGTTTTTTAAAAATTCTTAATTTTGCAATGATCTTATTTCTAAGCAATGAATTTCAGTTTGGATATCCGTCTTACTAAATGATTCTTTCAAAACTTTTATATATATATATATATATATATATATATATATATAAGGAAGAAATCACTTTACACAGCGTATCTATAATTTTTTAGTTAAATAAACAGTAATATTTATTTTTTCTGTAAACAATCAAAGTTTAAAGAATTTTTTTGTCAGCAAATATTGTCGCAACATATTGCAACATACTAAATCAATAACAGAACCATTTGTTAATGGCGATTAGGGAAATACACTGTGTCAAGGGTAAATTTTCCCTTAGATGCGCTGTGTAACAAATTTGAAGAGTTTTGCCAAAAATACGTTGACCCAACGTATTTATTTGTATAATTAATAATATATATATATATATATATATATATATATAGTTTATATTGACATTAAAATTAAATTCACAGTAACCCTTCCCCTAAGAAGACAAAATCTTTATTCAGAGGTTTCGATTTTGCTTTTTTCCTTAAGTTCGTTAATAAACAATATGAGTACAAGAAATGGGATAGAACAATTGATCCTATTCGTATAAACTTTCCAATTTTTGAATTGATCTTATACCATGCACCATTTTCTTTATGATGTTAGTAGTAGAAGGGACTTCCTTCCCGTGTCACTTTTTTCTGATTGGTCGAGAGGTGGGGTCCATTTCGTTCCACTTTTCGCTGATTGGTCGAGAGGGGTGGCCTTTGACCTGAGACGCCGTGGATATTGGTGGAGGTGTTTTACTGACGTCATGCATGTACTTTTACTAGTTTTTGTATTATTTATGTGACCTAAGTTTAGTTTGCATTTTTTTACTTTTTTAGTTTTACTTTCCCACATTTACTTACTTACTTTTTAGTTTTACTTTCCCACATTTACTTACTTTACATTTATTACTTTCCCACATTTACTTACTTTTTCAGTTTTACTTTCCCACATTTACCTACTTACTTTTTCAGTTTTACTTTCCCACATTTACTTACATTTTTTTAGTTTTACTTTCCCACATTTACTTACTTTTTAGTTTTACTTTCACACATTTACTTACATTTTTTAGTTCACTTTCCCACATTTACTTACTTTACATTTATTACTTTCCCACATTAACCTACTTTTTCAGTTT
>CABFPE010000159.1:859747-869878 GCA_900660155.1 Hofstenia miamia | reverse complement strand
TATATATATATATATTCAAAATTTAACCCTTAAGTTTGTGCTATATTTATAAATTTACTTTGATATTTGGTATCTAAAATATTTATTTCAAGAAAGCCAACACCAGTAGAAAGAGAAGGAAGAAAAGCTTAGTAGCAAGAGCAAAACTAATTGCAGAGGGGACACCCAGGGAACAGCTGAAAATTGAACATTATTAACTTCAAGTTGCTGGTAAATGGCAAGGTTTATCATGAAAATTGACTATTCATGGACAAGTTCACATTGTTAATGCTTAATGTAAGATCCCTAAAGAAACCTAATGCAGTTTCTCATCTTCAGGAAGACATGCAAAGTTGCAATTACACCATGGCTTGCATTACTGCGACTTGATTAACTGATATTGACGACTCCTTTATATCAATCCCTAGGTACTCTGTCTTACGGCAAGATCGGAACGAGATTAACTCCAGTAAGAAGGCAGGCAGTGGTGTATGTATATATTATAGGAAAGATATCAATTGCCAGCCATTTTTTTTCATCAAATGGCGAAAAATTTGAACTTATTTGGTCCTATGTCACCGTAGGCAAGCAGCTTTTTGATCTCTGTGTTGTGTATTTCCCTCCGAACTCATCTTATGAATTATCCAAAAGGATTCAGTCAAATTGTGTTGTCATTTGTGGTGATTTTAACAACTTCAAGCTACAGCTAATCACCAGTGACAGTTGTCTAGTTGCCTTGAACAATAAGCTGATTTGTAATCAGAAAAACTTTGACTACATCTTGTGTACCGACCAACCAATTTTTCATCAAAACCTGCACATTTGTATCAACTGTGAATACTGATCATTTCGGGATAGTTTCTACCCAGATAGTGAACACCATAGCTAAATGTGTGGTTTTTTTCCATTACCATCATCATAAATACAAGCAACATGTTGAAGAAATCCTATCTATAACCAACTTTAATGAGTTAATAGTCATCCAGAGTGCCAATGAAGCTGTTGGAGCATTAACCAATAGACTTATGTATACATTCCATAGCTGCTGTATTCGTAGGAGAGTCATAATCCGCCAAGGTGACCTCTGATTTGTTACACCCCTGATTAAGATTCTTTTAAAAAAGAAAAATCAGCTTACTCATAAGAGACGTTATGTAGAAGCAGCCAAAGTTGCTGAGGAAATCAGGAGAAACACATGGCACAACAATACATGCCGCAAGCATGGCTCAACGAAGTGGTGGTCAGAGGTCAATTGTAGTATTGGTAAGCTTGATAATGCTAACCAGGAATGTAGCTTTGATGTTGAAAGCCTGAACAAATATTACAATGGAATCAGTGCTGTCAATGAGGCCCCTGGCGTTTTTGAGTCAACACAAATTATAGCATTAATACTTCTGAAAATGTCCCACAATTGTCAGTTTTTGTGGTCTACAAATACCTCTGCCGCATTAAGCATATAACCCCAGGACCTGATGAAATTCCACACTGGCTTCTATCAGACAATGCTCACTTTCTGGCAGAACCAATTTGCCATAAATTTAACCTCTGTTTAAAAAATGGCTAGTTTCGAAGTCAATGGAAACTAAGCAATATTCGGCCAATGCCTAAATGTACACACCCGAAATTGGAAAAAGGCTTTAGACTTATATTGATAACTTCTATACTGTCTCAATTCTTTGAGGGAATTTTTTTGATTTCTTTGTATCTTTCCCCTACAACGAGCTCCTCACAAATACCAATTTGGTTTCCAACAAAAAACTTCATGTGCCTTACTGTGCATCTTGAACCAAATCTATGCTTATCGCAAGAGCCATGAATATTTCAGAATTATTACTCTTGACATGGGTAAGGCGCTTGATATGGTTATCACTCCAGTATTTTGGAAGGCATAAGTCGGGTTATGTCATCTCTTAACTCTCATATTGCAGAATTGTATGCCAGTTTTCTCTAGGACTGGAAACACATCAATACAATGAACGGAAAAATTTATTCACAATTAAAAGCTAATGCTGGTGTCCCTCAAAGCACCGTTAGTGTCCCATTATTGTTTAACGTTTCCAATGATGATATTATTCGTGAAAGCGTCAGTGATCTTTTTATTCCCTAGTGACATTTGCTGATGTCAACACTCCTCCTATTCCTGCCAGTAGTGGAATGGGTGACAATTGCAGTATGGCTCTCAAGGATCTTCAGAGTAGATGAGTCCAAAAATCTGTTATTTAATCAACAGAAGGCGAAGGAGCTTGTCTTTTTGAGTGACACGCGTAGAGCACCAGAAATTGACATAGAACACGTAGATTTCGTGAAGGTGCTTGGTATTACTACCGATGACAAACTCACGTTTAGCAGACATATAGAAGATACTGTAAAACGTGCTAACAGCAAACTGTTCCTTCTTTTGAAATTCAAATTTGGGTTCATACAAAAATATGAAAGTATTCATCAACACATCATCAATGCTGACAAGAAGTTCTTTTGGGAGATTGAGGATCAAAGTCAGCATCCTTTGAAAAAATATATTCCCCAAAGAAAAAATTATGCAGAAACAGTCCTTCAACCAAGGTTGGCTGGAGTGACTAAGACTGATCACAGCCAGGAATTCACAATCTTTCCTAACCGCTATATCCAGACTAACTCTACCATCACATAAACCCAATTATATTTATAGAGGTTTATCCATAATAATTAAAAGCTTACTTACTTACTTAAATTCCACAAAATAGTCTCCTAATAAATATTGGCATAGATATCAAGACGAGGCTTGTTTACATTTGATTCGATCAGTGCAGTTATTTAGTTATCACTCTAGAGATTATTATTGGAATAGGAAATTGCTGGAATACGAAGTTATTGGATATAATACTATTCTAATACGACGCTATTCAAAACGATGCCATTGGAATATGAAATTAATGAAAACCGCGCTAAAAAACATCTCTAAAAATAGAAAATTATAAAAATACGACGTTAAAAATCCTACCACAATAGCAAATAATTATTAATATAATATAAGAGATGATTTGAAAACTAGATTTGATGGATTCACAGACAATCAGATGGTCAAATATTATATCAAACTTTGTAGGGCGACTTTGACCAAATTGATAACTGCTAAAATAAATTATAGTACATACCCAAACATTAAAGATTGATGTACACAAAATCTGATGCAACAAGTATGTTTTATGTATGCCATGTTTTAGTGAAGTAGTAGCTGCAGCTTCAATTAATCTTTCTGTAATTGCAATTTTATGTATTGAAAAGCAATGAAGTTTGGAAATATAAAAAAAAATTCTTAATATTAGATTGTTTATCAATCTTCCTAACATATAATTTTCTTGGAAGTTGTCAAACATTGCAATTTCACTGACTAAATCAAAACTATTAGGATTAATGTCCTTAGATTTCTCTGGTTAAATGATCCCAATGTGGTATCTGTTTGAACAGTAAATTGTGCTGCTCATAATAATGAACAGAAAAAAATAAAATCTTAGAAAACATTCCAAGCCTGAATAGCCCATTGCTCAATCTATTTGGCTTTCCATATCTTAAGGAAAAAAATTGGTTTTATGGTGAAGCATTTATTACTTGAGTAAGGCATGCACATATTGTCACAATGCTTGCATTACATTCAATAGTGAATTTCCCCAAGCAATTTGAGGAACTTAATACAGCTTGGCTAACATATTTCAGTTTCTTTAATAATTTTTGCAGTAGTACAGTAATGTGTTAATCTATCCATGATAGCTTTATGGTCCTCTTTTATTTTAATTGTTTAAGGTTATTTGAAATAGAACTAATTGAAAATCCAAATGAAAACATAGTTGGAAATTAATTAATTGAAATTTCAATCTTTATGAATTGCAAATATATGTACCTATAATCCAACTCAGGAAACCTGCTTTATTCAAAGATTATGCATGGTTCACAAGCACCATTAAGCAACCATTATTAGTAAAAGGCAAAGGATTGTTGTATTTTGTCATTCATGAACAGATATGATGTAAGTAAAATTAGTGTATATTTTCTTGAATTCTAAAGTTTATACATAATGTACACGTTGAGCACAAATCTAAAAGCATTGATTTGTAAGCAGTGTGTATGCATGTAACCTCAATAACTGTAAATTTGAGTGACATAGCAATTTAATAGATTCATGAAGATTCAATTAATTATTTCTTTGTTTTATCATTATTGAGTATCTTGGTAACTTTGGTTCTTCTACTAGGTTTGCATTGTCCATGCATTTGAGTCTTTTCCAGTTTTGGATGTGTACATTCACCAAATATTGCTTAGTTTCCATTGACTTTGAAATGAGCAATTTTTCAAACAGAGGTCAAATTTATGTCAAATTGGTTCTGCCAGAAAGTGAGCATTGTCTGATAGAAGCCAGTGTGGAATTTCATCAGGTCCTGGGGTTATATGCTTGATGTGGCAGAGGTATTTGTAGACCACAAAAACTGACAATTGTGGGACATTTTCAGAAATATTAATGCTATAATTTGTGTTGACTCAAAAACGCCAGGGGCCTCATTGACAGCACTGATTCCATTGTAATATTTGTTCAGGCTTTCAACATCAAAGCTAAATTCCTGGTTAGCATTATCAAGCTTACCAATACTACAATTGTCCTCTGATCACCACTTCTTTGAGCCATGCTTGCTGCATGTATTGTTGTGCCATGTGTGTCTCCTGATTTCCTAAGCAACTTTGGCTGCTTCTACATAACATCTCTTATGAGTAAGCTGATTTTTTTTATAGAATCTTAATCAGGGGTGTAACAAATGAGAGGTCACCTTGGCAGATTATGACTCTCCTAAGAATACAGCAGCAATGGAATGTATACATAAGTCTATTGGTTAATGCTCCAACAGCTTCATTGGCACTCTGGATGACTATTAACTCATCAAAGTTGGTTATAGATAAGATTTCATCAACATGTTGCTTGTATTTATGATACTGGTAATGGAAAAAAACTACACATCTAGCCATGGTGCTCACTATCTGGTTAGAAACTATCCTGAAATGGTCAGTATTCACAGTTGATACAAATGTGCAGGTTTTGATGAAAAATTGGTTGTTGGTACACAAGATGTAGTCAAAGGTATTCTGATTACAAATCAGCTCATTGTTGAAGGCAACTAGACAACTGTCACTGGTGATTAGCTGTAGCCTGAAGTTGTTGAAATCACCACAAATGACAAAACATTTGACTGAATCTTCTTGGATAACTATCTCTATAATGTCATTAATGTGTTAAGCAAGTTCTAATTCATAAGATGAGTTCAAAGGGAAATACACAACACAGATAACAAAAACCTACTTGCTTACAGTGACATAGGACCAAATAAGTTCAAATCTTTTGCCATTTGATGGAAAAAATCTTACATTAAGCATTAACAAATTGAACTTGTCCATGAATAGTCAATTTTTATGATAAACCTTGCCAATTACCAGCAACTTGAAGTTAATAATGTTCAATTTTCAGCTGTTCCCTTACATGTCCCATCTACAATTATTTTTGCACTTGCTACTAAGCTTTTCTTCTCATCTTCTCTTTCTACTGGTGTTGGTTTTCTTGAAATGAATATCTTGTGCTCATATATATTCAATCAGGATGATTTAAAAAGTTTCTTTATCATCCAAGGATTCAAAATCTTCACTATCATACTGTGAGCCCTTTGTGCATTTGGATTGAATTTTCCAGCTTAAAAGATATCAGTAAAATGAACCTTTTCCTCAGCAATGAAGTGAAGTGCTTTCATTACACTGTGCTATTTAGAAAGAATGATGGTTACAGCATTACTTTTAGGAAGCTTTTCTTTCATTTTTCAATCTCAATCTTCCTATGTTTTAACAGTTCACTTTTGAGGGTAGTTTGTGCTACTGCAAAATTGTAAAAAATGTATTCTCCAACAATTCAAGTAATTCAAAATTTTAGGGCACCAAGATTCCAGATATCAAAGTAAATTTATAAATATAGCACAAACTTTAGTCCCAAAATTTGAATATATGTATATATATATATATATATATTAGGTTGTAAAGAAAGTTCTTGTGGTTTTTAACCATTTACTTTAAACAAACATAACTCTGCTTAGAATAAACTTTATTAATCAAAATAAGAACCATTACAATCAGCACATTTCTGCCAATGAGAAATAAGTTTATTTATGCCACTTGAGTAGAAGTCAGGCTCTCTGGAGGTCATGAAAGTGTTAAAGGCGTTCTTGGCATCATCTTGGTTTTTGAAACATTTCTCGTGGAGGAAGTTGTAGAGATGCTTGAAAAAGTGGTAGTTGGTGGGCGAGAGGTCTGGTGAGTATGCTGGATGAGGCAGAGTCTTGTAACCCAATTCGTTCAACTTCTGCAGTGTTGGTTGTGCGATGTGAGGCTGGGCATTGTCGTGGAGGAGAATTGGACCCCTCATATTGACCAATCTCGGGCACATACGTCGGAGTTTCTGGTGCATTTCATCAATTTGTTGGCAGTACTTCTCCGCCGTAATCGTTTTGCCCAGATTCAGAAAACTGTGATGGATGACACTGGCAATAGACCACCAAACAGTCACCATAACCTTCTTTTGGTGATCGCGGTCCAGCCACTGACCCGAACGTCGTCGATTGTTGTAGAGGATCCATTTCTCATCACACGTTACAATTCGATCGAGAAATGGGTCGTTATTGTTGCGCAGAAGGAGCGCAGAAGACACCTCAAAACAACGCTTTTTTTGATTTTCGTTCAGTTCATGAGGCACCCATTTATCGAGCTTTTTTGACTTCCCTATCTCTTTCAAGTGGTTGGAAATTGTCATAGGCGTTACACCTAATTCTGCAGCAAGCACTCGAACAGTTGTGCATGGATTGGCATTGACTAAAGCTCTCAGTTGTTCGTTGTCAACATCGGATGGCCGACCACTACGCTCGTCATCTTCAAGGCTCTCCTCACCGCTGCGGAATTTCTTGAACCACCATTGTGCCGTACGTTCGTTAGTGGTCCCTGGGCCAAACGCGTCATTGATATCGCGAGCTGTCTCCGCTGCTTTTCGGCCTAGCTTGAACTGTAACAAGAAAATTGTGCGAATTTGCCTTTTGTCCATGCTGTTTGAAGTCCTAAAAAATGGAAAATTATTTTTAAACAAAATCACCACAATGAATAGATGACATATAACATTAACGGATTATAAGCAAATTTTATTTCAAAACATTAATACATCGTTTACAATATAAGTAACAAAAACCGCAAGAACTTTCTTTACAACCTAATATATATATATATATATAATGTTTTGAAAAATTGGAAATATATCAATTTTTCAAAGTAATATAAAATATCAAATTTGTTGATTACTTTAAGATTTAAGCATTAAGCATTATAAATATTGGAGGGCATCATTTAGAATAACTCAATTTTTGTTCCACAGCAGTATAGCTACCATTTATACAATTATCTTATTTTTTTTATTACATCTTGTATTTTTGAGATAAAACAAATTTGTGCAAAGGCACAAGCCTCTAGTAAATATTGTCATTTCAAAATAAAAACCCATCACTGACAAATAAGTATTGCTTAATACCTGGATAGACTTATAAACCAGGTTAGTATCAAACATTCAACTCAAATTTTATGTGCTTTATCTTCAATTAAATTCTTGCCTTTGCTAAGTTTCTGGTATATTCATAACAAAAGCAAGCCTTACAATAAATTGCAATTTTCAAATTATGCATACATATCTTCTAACAAAAACACATCAACACTTGGTAAGGTGAAATTTAAAAAACTCATTGAAACTTAATATGGCTTCCTAGAAAATGTATGAAAACTGAAAAACAAGTTTGAATTTAAAACTCAAATAAAGAATTTTCTTAGACTACAGTATGTAGTCAGTAAATACTTTATCAAAAGGGTTCAAATTTTACAAATCTTGGCATAATAGCTAAGATACTGAATAGTATTACATAAATATATATAAAGTGGAAAATTTTTACTTTTTGTAGATATTTTTCATTATGCATTGGTACACAAGTATTCTTTAAAGGTAGTCGTCAAAGGTGTAGACACAATTTTCAAAGTTGTGAAAACATATTTCAAATTCATCAGCAACTTGCATGTAGTTTAGAATACAATAAATTAATATTTGGACTAGCTAAATCAAATGGTATTATTTGTTGTGATATTTCACTTGAGAATAATCTGTTTTGGCCGTTTGAAAGTGATGCATGGCCTTTAAAATGGATAAATTTGCAAAATTTGAAATATTTCCTTCCAAAGACTAATTATTGAAATTAATTTTTTCTTTTTCCTTATATAAAAATGAATAAAAGAATTCAAATGGTAAGTGAAACAATTATAGTGAAAACAGCAAATAATACCAAGCCAGGAGAAATTAAAAAACGTTATGGATATATAAAGGATGTGCAATCTACAGGTTGAAACAAGGAAATATGAATTAATCAGTCCAAAAGACATAAACAAGTACAGTATGTAGTAAATAACTTTGAAATACAAAAATTAAATTAGCCTAAGTTAAACCTTGTGATTCTCAAGTCTTGTTTACCTTACCAATGCCTATATATCAGTGGTGCATTTAGGATTTTTAAAACAGGGGGCTGATACCTTTTTTTAAAGAAAAAAATTGGAAGAAATGTTTTTTTTGTACAGAAATAAGCTTACACAAAATGCAATCGTCTGTTTTAGCAGCAAATCAGTTGATAACATCTTGAATTAACATAAACTATTTTCAATTTTGAGGAAAAGAGAACATTTTTTTAAGAGTTCACAGTTAGCCCCAAAAAGGGGCCAGAAAATTTTGAAAGTCTAAACAGGTTAGAAGAATTCACCAATAGAAATTGTTTTGAGAAAATTTTGAAAGACTTACCAGATTAGAAAAATTAACCAATAGAAATTGTTTCTAGAAAATTTTGAAAGACTTACCATGTTTGAAAAATTAACCAATAGAAATTGTTTCTAGAAAATTTTGAAAGTCTACCCAGGTTAGACTAACACACCAATAGAAATTGTTTTTAGAAATTTTTGAAAGTCTAACCAGGTTGGAAAAATTAACCAATAAAAATTGTTTCTAGAAAATTTTGTAAGTCTAACCAGGTTAGAAAAATTGACCAATAGAAATTTTTTCTAGAAAATTTTGAAAGACTTACAAGGTTAGAAAAATTAACCAATAGATATTGTTTCTAGAAAATTTTGAAAGACTTATCATGTTTGAAAAATTAACCAATAGAAATTATAATATATATATATATATATATATATATATATAAATATTCAAATGTAAATATTTGTGAAAATGATATTCTCAATCATATACTGCATAATTTGGAAAATTTGTAGCATCCATTCTTATGGCAGTTGCAAAACAAACCTTGCAAATGATCATAGTTCATGGAACAGAAGTGAAATGTAGATTGTTATTTGTAGTAGTAGCTTTGAATTGTAGCATGAAAAAATACTTGAAAGAGCTCATGATAAATAAGCAGAAGTAAGACAAGTGTCAAACAATGGCATTGCAGTAATAGGATTATGAATAATTTAATGTTAAGTTCAATCATAACAACTACATAGTGGTCACCTAATTTTTATACTCTATTTGGTCAGATCTATTATTTTTGAGGCATTTTTAATTATTTTTAATTTACTGAAAATCCTTTATTAATAGACATTCAAGCATTTGGAATTTGACCAATGTTGACAAAGTTCAAAACATTTACATTTAAATAAATGACTTTTTATTTGTATCACATAAATTACTCATTTATTATATTTTTCAAAACATCTTGTTCTACTGGTTACCCATGTACAGTGTGGCAAATTTGTTGAATTATGATAAACATATTGCAACTGCAACATAGTTGAATTAGCATTGTTTATGGACATATTAATCAATGCATTATGCAGATTAGTTCTTGTGGGTCTCCATGAGACAAGAATAGTGCCATTGGCATAAAATAATAGTCGATTAGATCAGCCTGATCTCAGGCTAATATTTGTGTAGGTTGAAATAGACTGGGGCTAAGCTGTTTCGGGCCAGCCTGTGCTTGGGCCTCAGAATCAGGCATTAGAATGCCATGATGTGATTCTACACAAAATATAAGATTTGCAATATTATATATATATATATATATATATATATATATG